>SMSR01015442.1:12251-58747 GCA_019453355.1 Ceratina japonica | reverse complement strand
TTGTCCCGGAACGAGATTGTGGGAACTGTGTAACAATGATAGTTCCATGCAAAGGTCGCGGCAGCGTTTCAGAAATTTCCTAAATCGCGATCGGATCGAGGCGATAACCAAAAAAGGGTCGATATCTGTCCGGTAGCGGCCAGGTGAAAAAGCGATCGTCATCGACGCCGTGAGTCGTGAGAAAACGGTTAACTGCGAGCACGTTCCGCGAAAGGGTGTACAACCATCGGGAGAGGCTCGACTGACTTAACTCGTTTCCTGATAGTCAGTGAAAAATTAATCAGAAACTCCTTATTTCCCAATTCCCTAAGGAAACGATAAATCTACAAACTTTAAGTCCATAAATAAAAAAGTTATATTTGATGATCATCATTGGAGATCTTGTCTTACTCATTCGATAAAAATATCACACAAGTTGTTTATAGAAACGTTTTTTTTTTTTATTCCTCACAATTCGGATGGAAAACGATGTTTCCATTGAATGAAATATCGTATACCGATGAAGACAAGATGGATGATCGGATGAATCATCAACGATAAGGTCGTCCCGCAAGAGATCCAGGTGTAAGTACGCACGTTGCAGTCTCTTCCTACGAATTACGTCATTTTCAAAGAGGAGGGACTCGCGACGCGATTTCCGTGGCGGGTTTTATGATTGCCACATAGAATCGACGTCACTCTGCACGCGCGATAAATTTTCAATGAATTATTGCCACATTTCGAAAGGACCTTGTCCACAGTTCCAACAAATCCACAATCAAGGAAATAAAATCATAAGTTTTCATAACAAAATAAATTACGTCAGTTTTCTTTATCATTTAATAATGTAAAGATTTGCCTGGTTTTACGATTACGAAAACGCGAGGTAGATTAGGTTTATAATGTAATTCAGATTACAATCGTGTAGATAAGAATAACTCAGCTCCCGTTATGAGGTATTCACGCTGCTGGCAACGGGAACTCTGTCAGGCAGCGAAACGATATTGATCACAGCGGGTTTGAAGAAAAGCGACGTGTCCATCATTCCCTGACTCCGGGCGATCTGGTGCAACCGGCGCGCGGCGACAATGCAACGCAGGGAAAGGAACCTTTTAGAAAATCGCCGAGACCGTAAAAAGGCTGCGGTCAACTTGAAAAGGAGACACCTACCTGCTGGTGGGCGTCTCTAGCCGCCTTTTACGAAGCTGCGTCGCTGACGTACGCACGTTACTCGACTGCCAACCAACCGCTATTAAAGGAAAAATTGTAATAATCAATTGTAATAAAAAATTGCATTCTTAATTGTAATAAAGGAAAATATTTTATACACACCCCCGTCCATCAATTTTAATCTTAAATTTAATCTATTTCAGGAAACCTTCGATGGTAATTGTATAACAAATATTTTTTTAAAGAAAATTTTATTTTATACTCAATTTTATAATTCCGGATTGGATTTATATTAAGCTGGTAATTTTATTTCGATTAAGTAACAGTCTGGATTACGTACTTTACAATAAATACGTGACACTTGCAAATCGGCCATAAATTGAGTCTGCATCAGTAAGTATCAGTCGACATCGAGATGATTAACGTCGCAAAGAAGTTCGAGCGAGCATTAATCAGCATCGGGACTTCTCGTGCCAATAAAACGGGAAATCAGTAACGAATAAATCCCGCGGGTATGAAACAGATACGCGATCTTCTGACATTGTGCTTACACATGTACGAGCGTAACGCTTTGCACACGGGGATGATTTACAAATTTATTCCGTCGACCCGGCGGTGAGAGCTTGTACGTTTACGTGTAAATAAAGGGAATGGCTCGCGTCTTATCGTACCGATGATCTGTCAAAATACAAAAGCCGGTCGCGGCTGGTGACCACGTCTGGCTCTGTAATTTACACGCGGATCGGCCTTCGTTTCGCGCGTTGCCGAAATGAATCGCCTCCGTACAATAAAACGATCCCCGCGAGTCGCAAGGTCACGAAAGCGGACATGAGAACGTGAACGCGCCGGGACCATTCTCGTTCGATATTCTGGCACAAGGGCGCCAATTCTCATGCTTAGACAAATTAAGCAATTCTTAAGACAATAAGAAGATTTTTCTTAATTGTAATAAAATCAGGCATGATTAAATTTTTATATCGTATACAGATAAGTGTGTCGGATGAAATGGCGGAGCGAGGGCAAGGGCCATTGGGCATAACAGAATTTATAATTAGGTAATAATTTTTCCAGATAGCCACGAGCGTGGCTGGAAGAAATGTTACGTGGCGACTCTGTGAACGTGCCTATTTATTTAAAGCGTGCGGCATAAATGTGTACCGCGACGGGACGTGCATAAATATTCAATGGCACCGGCCGATCGTCCATAGATTAAAACGTCGAAGGGTAACAGTCTCTCTCTCTCCCTCTGTTCCTGTTCCGTTCGCAAGAAATGTACTTTATGTACGCCGCGTTACGTCTTGTATATCTCTATCGAGGGCCCGTGTAGATTGATCGATCTGCGGTGATTCCGTTCGATAAAATGTGGGCCCTGCGCGGAAAAGTGAACCACGCCCAAGCGTGGCCCGCATAAAACCGGCGACGGGTGTAACGTTACCCGGGGGGTTACGTAAGGGGTGACACGGTGCCACCATAAACCATAATTCCAGCCGTACCCGTGCATAATGCAGCGAAAGGTCATCGCGGTTGGCCCCTTTCAATCTTTAAAACCAAATTTTACGATCCTCGCCTCTCTGGCCCATTACATCGGGCCCCGTATCAGCAATTCTTGCACACGTATACTCGCGCGCTCGTTGCCGGCCAAATAAATATTTCTTAACTCCGAAAATTTCAATACAATGACTATACGGTGAGAAAAGAATTCTGTTACTAGGATATAGTTGCCGATCTGCGCGATTGTGTTATGGCTACCGTCGTGCGCCCGAAGGGGAACTCAATTTCTGCTCGTTGACGTGAAACGGCGGGCTTGTGAGGTCCTTAGACAGGAGATAAGCCTCGGGGCTCCGCGCTACTTGTATCGGGCGCAAGTGGATTCCTGACAAGCCGATTCCTTTGTGATACGAGACTCCTCCTGGCAGGAGAGAGCTTATTTGCATTCGATAACAGCCGGACGGCTTAAAAACGGGATCGCGCCTTCTCCGGGGACTCTCGGTGACCGTCCGCCTGGAAAAAAACGAGTTTTGGGTATCAACTTCTTATAAGAAAAAAGGATTTCGTTATTATTTATCATTATAATTCGTAAAATGTGGATTTTAATGCAGTGAAATATTTATCAGTTAAAANTCTCTCCAGATAAAATCCGGAGAACTCGTTCGGGTTTACGAGGCGGACCGGACTCTCCTCGCGGGAGAGAGATCCNGAGTATGGTCGTAATGCTCTGAACGAGCCTACATTGTCAAGGTCCTGACAGCTTCTTCAATGATGCAATCATATAAGAATTTCACAGAGTAATTTACGTTTTGCTTTTGCCTCGTAACGCGACGATTATGTTTTACGCGGGACCNAAATCTGTCGTAAAGTGCAGTTCTTTTTATTATTTGCATTTTATTATTTTATTTAAGTATTGCAACGTTCTTGGTATTTTGTATACTTTTAAATTTTGCAATCTAGTAAATAAAACTGTTAATAAAAAATATAACTCAGTATTTAAGCTTGTGTAAAATGATTTGATTAATTTATGGATGATTATGAACGAGTATGGTCGTAATGCTCTGAACGAGCCTACATTGTCAAGGTCCTGACAGCTTCTTCAATGATGCAATCATATAAGAATTTCACAGAGTAATTTACGTTTTGCTTTTGCCTCGTAACGCGACGATTATGTTTTACGCGGGACCATAATAAACTCGTCTTCTATTTACGGTTAAATTATTTCACTCTACTATTGTCAGATGAAAGAGAAAAGTCTGATATAATTAGAAGGATTTTGATATGAATTCTAAAAGAGTTGAAACGAAGAGAATATTAATAAATTATTTTTGTAGAAATGAACGTGATGGAAAATTCTATACAAATAACTGAAATGTCAGGTATTACGTACTGCATTAAGGAACGCGTATTTTCCTTAATTGCATTCGTCGGAGAAAGGTGAAGAACGATTGGTTTAAAAGCAAATTCATTATAAATGCTGCGCGAGCTATTCTTATCGGTCAACTATCGTCAACAAAAAACGCTGCAACTATGAGACTTCGCTTAAAAACAAATCCGAGTCACAAATTTAATAAAAAATTATCTAATTCATGAGAGGAGTTACTATATACATATTTTAACCATCGAATGCAATTTCGCAATGTTAACAGTACACGGTGGCAGCGTGTGCAATTTCACACGTGCAAGGACGCGTTTAAAGGAAGCAATTAGATTTGAACAGGAAGGACTAAGGTATTTTAATATGTCATTTTTTTTCATAACGGTCTTGCCAACTCGAAGGACGAACGAGTTGAGAAATTATTGGGTCTCATCGTCGCAGCACGTCTACAACTATTTCTTCCGTGTTACTTAATACAATCGTTTCATAGTTGTGATCAGCAATTTAATATCATCAATTTTGATATAATTCTTTTATATAAAATTGTACATAGTAAAGAGAGATACATTTTTCTTTTATAATATCAATTACTGTACAGGAAATATTACTCTTCGTATAAAATATATTTGACATCTCTTCTCATTATTTTTTCCCTGTTACTTAATATATAATACAATCGTTTTATAATTATGATACTGAGTAATTTAATTCAATCATTTTGTGCTCAATTTTTGATATAATTCTTTTATATCAAATTATACATAATGAAAATATATATTTTTCTTTCACAATACCAATTATCGTGTAAGAAATATTACCCTTATGCCTTATGTAAAATTTATATACTTGAGATTCTTTTCTTCCCATTATTTTTTCTCTGTTACTTAATACATAATACAATCGTTTTATAATTATGATACTGAGTAATTTAATACAATCATTCTGTGCTCAATTTTTGATATAATTCTCTTACATAAAATTACACATAATGAAGATATGTATTTCTCTTTTACAATACCAATTATTATACAAGAAATATTGCTCTCCGTGCAAAATATATTTGACATTGTTCTCCGATGTACTTACAAACCGTCATAAATTTCGTAGCAATTATGTCATCAGCGAGAGGTCAGCCCGATCAATCTCGGCGCCGATTTCGTTTCCTCTACACGGTTCTTCAATTACACGCGAGATCCGTAGCCGACCTTATTAAATCGTCGAAACCGAAATCGTTCTTTACGTAATCGGGCCGTGATCCACCTTCTTTCGAACGCATTTCGCTCTTTTCGCATTCCACCGTTCGGCTGGTAGCACCCGAGATGTCCGAGCCGGGACCCGTGTTCTCTTTCTCTCTCGCTGCCTCCGCTTTCTCCGGAGGATTGCGTCACGCGCGTGCGACACCCCATTTCCACACGGGTTGCCTCGCCGCGTAAAAACTTCTGCCATTACCGCTCATAGGGAAGTCACCATGAATCTCAGACCCTCTAAACATCATCCCGAGTAATTAAACAAGAATCTAACGAATGTCCGAACTATAATTATCATTAGAGCCTGACATACTTCGCTCTTACTCGAGTTTAAGCAATACAATTTTTTATTTGAACCTGGGAAGCATGTTTTTTATTTTATGTGAAAGGAGTAAATAGAAAATCATTTACACCTGGGAAGCATGTTTTTTATTTTATGTACGAGGAATAAATAGTAAATTTTTGACGATTTTAATCCCGTGATGGATGATTATAGAACATCTCATATTCCATTGTGAAATCACGTTCTATTCATTTCACAAAGCCTTATTGTGGATTTTGAGCTAAGCGTTTTCGCGCAGTCATTTTTAACCAATTTTACCATCCGTTACGCAATTCATAATTTAAGCTATTGTAAAAATGTTGACGAAAGCGCCCGGCCTTCGTTCAACATCCGTCATTTATATAATAATTCTTCAGATCGAGTCTAGAAATGAAAAGGGATATCCTATTTTCAAGCTCTTAAATTTACATCAAGACTTGTTCTCATGAATATTTCTTTCACGAAATGATTTTTTGTCAGCGATTAGCCCGGTGATTACGAAACTCAGAGTTGAAGTAGTGGGAAAGTCCGTTTTGCGAGCTTAATTGACGTCGTACGTCCGGCGGCAAAACGAGACGAAAACAAAAGCATGCGGAAAGAATCCAGTTCTCAATTGACGGAGGCAGGAAAGAAAGTTGTCTACGCGCGGGCCGCATCGCCATTCGATTAGAAATCACAGAGAATGAAGGATCTGGAACGATTGGCGAAGTTCAACTTGCGTGTCCACCTCCTAGTCCCGCGTGTGTGACTCAAGACCCCGATATCGAAAGGAGATCCCGATCTTTCCTTGCTGTCTCTATATAGTAAGTAGATCGGGAAAGTAAAAGTGTTACAGTTTGACTAACGTTTCTTGTCTTCCACGTAAGACCGCTGTGTAACAAGTGGTGTCCAATGGAAATTCCCGAAGTTTGAATTAACAAAAACCTGAAATCCGTTCCTTAATTATGGAAATTAAACTTCCTGTATTGATTATGTCAAGAATTTCAAAATTATTTTTATTTTCCAATCAAAATTCAGTTAATCACAAGAATACAGAAAAACCTGCAATCCCTTCCTTAATTATAAAAATACAGTATAATTAAAAAAATGAAATCTCAATTCAATATAATTAAGAAATTGAAACTTCCTGTATTAATTATGTCAAAAATTTCAAAATTATTTTTATTTTGCAATCAGAATTCAGTTAATCACAGAAAAACCTGCAATCCTTTCCTTGATTATAAAAATACAATATAATTAAGAAAATGAAATCTCTTGTATTTTTTATCTCAAAAATCTGAAAATCATTTTTATTTTTCGATCGAAATTCAGTCGATCATAACGAGAGTCGTCGATGCATTATTCATAAGCTTGGACATTCACTGTTGAGTTTCGAGTGGACATTAAGGGACAATAGCGCGCGGACAACTGGCGAAAGTTCTTGTTCGCAAAATGTGTAGAGACGTTCGCGCATACTTGCGTAAATGATGTTCGTTAAAAGTAGAAAATCGCATTTCCCCAATAGCGTTACGAAACGCTTGTAACGGTCGAACTATCGCCACGGTCAATCGACACGCTCCGCAGAGCACCACTGTCAATGAGCTCGCCTCGATTCACTGTCACTTTCGATCATCAGCCAAATTATTCAATCCCATAATGATTAATTTCGATCAAGGGATTTATCGATCTGAATTATTTTGTAATAAGTCACTTAAGGTGCAGAAAAATCGGAAAATCCAGGAGTGTTACTCATTGCTCGGAATTGTAGAAACAGAACTGGATTCTAAATTTCCCCAACGTGATTAGTCATCGAGCTACGGATATTCCACCTTTCTCTACGACTTCCAGGGAATCGTATTACACGCCGGGGCGTGTAAAATTGCATTTTCGCGACCCGCGTCACCGTGCTCGCACTCGCGATTTTATGAATCATCAATAAACACAAAGGTCGAGATTTTTCAACTTTCACTCTTTACTTAAATGCCTTGCGACGGTATTTGTAATCTCGTAGCCGCTAAATTCTGTCACCTACGATCGTTCGTCGAGTAATTCAAGGAGCGACTACCATTGTTCCAATCGTCTGGCTTTCATTACCTCATAAATCTGAACTAAACGGATTTAAATGATTCATCTCTCAATTGATGAGTTCAGCAATCTACAATCCTATTTACAATATTATGCAAATGTCNCTTTCATTACCTCATAAATCTGAACTAAACGGATTTAAATGATTCATCTCAATCGATGAGTTCAGCAATCTACAATCCTATTTACAATATTATGCAAATGTGCAGAGTGTGCGTGACGCGATTCCAAACGTGGCGCCAATTTTTTTGTAAAAGACGCGTGCCCCCGTTTCGATCCATCGTATATCGACATTGGCGAATCGGCAAGGCTGGCTGGTGAACGCCTAACCCAGACCTTCTCTCTCCAGATAAAATCCGGAGAACTCGTTCGGGTTTACGAGGCGGACCGACTCTCCTCGCGGGAGAGATCCTTTATCTCTGTTATGCGTGGCAGCTTGATAAAACGCGTAACGCGAAATAACCGCGGACAGGGAAGGTTTTAAATCTGTTGGGAAAACGACAACGTCGTCGTCGATTCGAACAAACGAAGCTCATTCCCACCCTTGAAACCGTTTCGTAATTTTCTATCGCGTGTAACTGAAAGTCCTTCGCTCGTTAAGAATTCTTCCTCCGACCCGTACGATAAAACTTGTCGTTCCAAGCAAAAAAAAAATGACCAAGTGTCTATTAAAATTCTTTAAATTTATGTCTTCGCAATGTCGGTTGACAGTGTCGTCAACCGTTTATTCTACAGAGAGATTTATAAAGGCGAGTTCACCGAGAATTGCGTAATTGCGGCAGTGCCTCGGCTTAGGGAAGTTTAATTACGAGTGGAGTTACAGGAAAATTTGTTACGCGAACCTGATTTGTTTACCAGAGAATTTTGTTCTGGAGAACGAAAGGACACGTCTGCCACGAGCAAGGATCAGAACGCGGGCGTGTGTCGAAACGTGGTCCACCTACAACAAGAGTTAATCATGTCAAGGACCGATCCGTTCTCTCTGTTTGTGCCACGGCATAATCTCGTTATAATACCCTCTTAACCCTATGAGAATGAATCAATTTTACGCGGCGACAATGAGCTCGAAGGAATTTTGGACGCGTGCCAACGACAATACATTGTTACGAAATTTTAGATACCTTCTAATCCTGATCGAATTCAAGGTTAAATCGATTCAAGGTTTTAATAGTATATTTTCTTCTTCTTTAAAATAAATATGTTCTCTTAGAAGCATTAATCTGTGACAATGAGCTCAAAAGAATTTTGGACGCGTGCCAATGACAGTACATTGTTACGAAATTTTAGATACCTTCTAATCCTGATCGAATTAAAGGTTAAATCAATTCAAGGTTTTAATAGTATATTTTCTTCTTCTTTAAAATAGAAGTATAGTAATTCTCTTAGAGACATTAATCTGTCTTCGTGTTAAAAATTTGATTTAGTATGAAAGACAGACTCCATTGTTCTACATTTCTCAGAAGAGTATTACGTGTATTTTCCTGATTATCATTCGTGCTCAGATGGCTATTTAGATCATCAGATTTGATGATCCAACATCTGTAACAATGAAATCTCTGGTTTCAAAATGTCGTAATAGGGCAAGAATAATCGATGATCATAATTTGTACTTATAACCAGAATTTGTACAATTCTTTTTTATCTTATCATTGACCAGCGTTGATGAATCAGGCGAATCGGAAGAGGAACAATCAAAGTCCGATTCTGTAGATGTAATCCGTCTACTTATGGCAGTTTAATTACTTATTTCTAACTAAACCGCCTTCACGTGTCTGCTCTCTTTTCCAGTCGTTCCCTTTTAAGACCGATCTCGTTTCCAACTCGTTTCCACGTCCGACGCAACCAGTCAAGCATCCGTCCAATGTCGATTTCAACTAATTTATGTTTGATACACCTCTGTCAGGTCTTGTTCGAAAAATTCGGCTTAAGCGGGCTTAAGAATCGGCGACGAGTTATCGTGCCGATCGGCACCTGCAAATTCCACTGTGACGACTTGCAAAGCTTATTTCTGATCCCGCGGACTGCTCCAACCGTGTCACTCCGCTTTCTTTTTGTTCGCTCTTGGGAACGAACATGGCCATGGCTGATTTCGTGACCCGGCGAGAATTGCGAAAGCAAAAACCGCGCCGATTTTTCGGATCCGTCGCGTCGCGATCGATCAGATTAGATCAGACGCCGCTGATCCCTCGCGCTACTCCCACGCACTATAAATGGCTCACTGGATTCCCGACTTTGCACATGTACATAAGCGATGTTACACGTTCTCTCTCTCTCTCTCTCTCTCTCTTTTTCTTTTCCCATGCGTCGCTGCCAGCTGTACGTATTTTCTGTGTGTGCGTAAATTTCTTTCTTTTCCAAATTTCAAAAAATGCTTCAAATAAAAATTGTAGGTATTGCTATTGTCTACAAAAAATGTCTTGTATACTTCTTTTTAACTTCAATATTTAACGAGGTATAATTAATTCGTATTTTACAGGTTTTCGTACATTTGCGAAACGTTTGGAATTTCCCTGGAATGATTTTCGAATCATCCTATCAGTATTGAATGATAAAATTAATCCCGAAGAATCATTATCTCTATTCGTGTATTTCCNCTTCTTTTTAACTTCAATATTTAACGAGGTATAATTAATTCGTATTTTACAGGTTTTCGTACATTTGCGAAACGTTTGGAATTTCCCTGGAATGATTTTCGAATCATCCTATCAGTATTGAATGATAAAATTAATCCCGAAGAATCATTATCTCTATTCGTGTATTTCCCGATTGTGCGTATCATTTTTGCAACAAAGATGATGAAATTGGCTTCTGAAATCACTTAACGCGCAATTATGCTAATTCCTCTGTCAAATGAGAATTATGGCAATCGTAAATTCGATTGTTCATAGAGTCCCGGCGCATGATTTTATTTCTGGATGCGTTACGCATGTAATGCAACTCCTGACGTGTACGTGACGTCATGGAGAAAGATAAAGCACGATTTTTAGATTAAATTTCGTAACAGTTGCATAAGTGTAAATTGTTTCCATNATAAATGGCTCACTGGATTCCCGACTTTGCACATGTACATAAGCGATGTTACACGTTCTCTCTCTCTCTCTCTCTCTCTCTTTTTCTTTTCCCATGCGTCGCTGCCAGCTGTACGTATTTTCTGTGTGTGCGTAAATTTCTTTCTTTTCCAAATTTCAAAAAATGCTTCAAATAAAAATTGTAGGTATTGCTATTGTCTACAAAAAATGTCTTGTATAATTCTTTTTAACTTCAATATTTAACGAGGTATAATTAATTCGTATTTTACAGGTTTTCGTACATTTGCGAAACGTTTGTAATTTTCCTGGAATGATTTTCGAATCATCCTATCAGTACTGAATGATAAAATTAATCCCGAAGAATCATTATCTCTATTCGTGTATTTCTCGATTGTGCGTATCATTTTTGCAACAAAGATGATGAAATTGGCTTCTGAAATCACTTAACGCGCAATTATGCTAATTCTTCTGTCAAATGAGAATTATGGCAATCGTAAATTCGATTGTTCATAGAGTCCCGGCGCGTGATTTTATTTCTGGATGCGTTACGCATGTAATGCAACTCCTGACGTCTACGTGACGTCATGGAGAAAGATAACGCACGATTTTTAGATTAAAATTCAAAAAAGTTGCATAAGCGAAAATTGTTTCCAAGTGTGCATGATAATTAATCGTGAACTTTATACTTTATACTCGTATCAAGCGTGTAATATTTGTTACAATCTCTTTCAAGTGCGTGATGTGTTCTTTTGAATTAAAATATATGAATTGAAGAATCTTTTCACATTAAATATTATTATTATTATTATTATTTATTTTAATATTATTTGCAAGAGTTGAACACACGATTTCGATAATTAATTTCAGAATAAAAAAAGGAATCTGTATTACTTTTTTGCATTACCTGTAGCGTCATCCAACAACGAGCTGAGTAACTGTCTGTCATTTAAAGAGAATGTTTCACTGCCATCGAGTTGGCAGACCAGATCTGCTACGCAGTCACAGTAGAATATTCGCTTTAAAAACCAGACAGTTACTCAGCTCGTTGTTGAACGACGTGTAAAATATTTTAATAATTAATTAAAGATTGTAATTGAATTGTAAAATATATATTTATATATTAATAATTTAAATGAAGAAGAAGTCAAGGACACACAGGCCTCCATTTTTATCTCTTACGTTTTAAATACGTTTGCTATGTGACATGGTACTTCATGGTTTCTTTAAGATTTCACTTGAGAATCTTTGGGTTTTCCACTTGAGAATCTTTGGATTTTCCACTTGAGGCTCTTTTAACGGTTCATCCCTTATTTATGGGGTGTATCTTACAGTTTTACTACAGGACCTTCAGTCCTCTTAAGAATTTGTAAAGAACTGGTCTTTAGACTCTAATCTTCAATGGGAGAACGAGTTTTACTGTTCGGTAGCTGCTGAAACATGTTTTAAGTGGGGTTTCCAGATTCATCTCCCATTGGACCAGATGTTTCACATCTGTTTAATCGATCCGACCGAACAGCTGTTACAAGCTAGCGACGTCGCCGTTCCTCTCTCGCGTCAAACAAAACTCAAAGTTCCTCAAACTTCTCCAATTTCCAATCACTTCAACTATGAAGTTTCAACAAGTCTACAAAAATTTGACTTGCTCTTCAAGTTGTCATCATTAAAAACCTCCAAATTTGTCTAATATCAAGAAAACCTTCACAGATTGAATGTGCCTCAGAGTAGCTCGAGTCCATCGCTCCTCCGAGGCGCGTCGACTCTCCGATTGGTTCGCCAGCGACGAAGAGGCCTCTTCAGGAACGGCATCATCGCGGGGGCGCCAGTATCTCGTTCCAACTATTGAAATTGTTATTCAAACCAGTGAACGAGATAAGCTGGTAGCGCATGCGTGCGTGGCTTTCCGCATCGGCACCAGGAAGCCAAACGAAACCGAGTTTCCCTCAGTTCTCTAGTGGCCGGTTTGAGAAGGGCTGCCACCGGAGTAGTTACGGAACGGGTTTCCTCTTTATTTAAGCCTCGCGCCTGCGCTCGCACCTTTCTACGTCCGACAGAGCCAGTCTCTCGCGATCCACCACGCCACTGGGAGACGTTTTACCACGAAAATGTCCTACTGCACTCGAATCGTTCGAGGCCAGGTATGAACCGTGCGAACCGCCCGAGTGAATCGGAAAGAACGAGGCCGTCGAGAGAGATTCCGTGCCGGCGCGACCGATCACCTATTTCGATCCCGACCCCGTTACCAAGGTCGTCAGTGTCATTTTGGAGCGGCGGCCTATCGACCGTCCAACCCGGACGCATTCCCATACGACCCCGCTCGATCGTAATCCGAAAAACCGACCATTTCTCTCTCACGAATTAACTGCGTTTCGCACTTTGCTCCTATCATTATCTCACAAGACGTGCAATGAAGATCGCGTTACGCTCTCGTCGTGACATATGATCGCTTCGTTGCTCGCGATTCTTATACATGAAGATCGGTAGTTTTGGGCCAGCGATGAGGCACTTGCAGCAGCTGCAGTGCTCCAGCGTGGAAAGTACGTCGCGGTGATAACGGCGGGACTGATAATCGTGCGAACGTTCATTTCGATGTTACATAATCGGTTCGCGTTATGTTATGGCTGTACGATTTTTGAGAGTACGAGACTTGAAGTTACTTGTTCGCACGGCGATTGCGCAGCGACGTATATACTCGCGGTTCTATGGCGCGCCGGGTCGAATGGGGATTAAACCCGATCATTTTGTTTCGTCTGAGAATGCCAATGTCATTTGTTGACTTATGAAAAGGAGTACATCAGCTGATAACGGGTGTTTTCGAATCGCTGCTAATTATACTCGTATCTTTGTGTGCTTTCCTGTCACGTTGCTTTGCTAAATCGTTTATAAACGTTTCGGGGATGGTACAGTGCAAAATTTTTGTCTCCGCAAATAATCGAATTACGTAACGATCGATACATATAGGCGCGTCTATTCATACTATTTCGTCACCTGCACGCAACAAGTTAAGCATATAGTGAAATATAACAGCTACTGTGTCAACATAACGGCTGTCTCTTTTTCTGAAGGAGAATGTTAGCGTTTTAATAATATTTATCTGCAAGTAAAATTCTGTTTATGAAATTTTTACTGTCCTTGTTAATGTCGGGGAACGGTGTTGTTGTCAATGAAACGTTGACCGACGAAGCACGCGCCACGGCGAATAATACCGCGATTATGTAAACTAAGCAGACGAATTAAAAAACGAGACGCTTTGCTAAGTACTCGCAATATTTCTGAATTCTAATGTCACGTAATTTTAATGGACTTGCGACTATTCATTGAAAAACTGAACTTAATGTCTCGGAATATCATTGGAATTATTAACTAGGTTCGTGTGTCAAATTACAAATGAAATATGAGATATAATGATGGAAATAATGAACAGATAAATTACAATGATATAATAAATGAAATAATGAATAGATAAATTACAAATGAAATATGAGATATAATAAATGAAATAATGAACAGATGAAATATAATGATATAATAAATGAAATAATGAACAGATAATAAAATATAATAATAATATAAATGAAATAATGAATAAATAAAATGTAATGATGAAATACTTGGAATATAAACAATATTTTTTTTTAATAATTTGCAGAGGCTCGCCGCGTTTGCGACAGACATCCAGCAAAGATGTTTCAGCGCGAGTGCACTGAGCTTCGCGGCTCAGAAGGTGGCAATGTCAAAATTCGACACCACCAGCTACCTCCCGTACGACAAGCTAGAAGAGAATCTTAAGATCGTGAAGAAAAGGCAAGATTTGACAGTCTTTAAATAAGTAAAAAATCTTGAAAGATTATTTTCTGATTGAGAATTTTGGTTACAGATTGAACCGGCCACTGACTCTATCCGAAAAAGTATTATACTCCCATCTCGATGACCCGAACAAACAAGAGATCGTTCGTGGAACCAGCTACCTCAGGCTACGACCGGACCGCGTGGCCATGCAGGACGCCACTGCTCAAATGGCCATGTTGCAATTCATCAGCTCAGGTACTTACCGTCGAGTCACTTCATTCATTAAATCCCCCTTTCAATTCATTCACTAATATCCCTATTTACGCGATTTATATTTCAGGACTGCCAAAGGTCGCCGTTCCGTCGACAATCCACTGCGACCACTTGATCGAGGCGCAGGTGGGCGGCGTGCAGGACTTGAAACGAGCGAAGGACATCAACAAGGAAGTGTACAACTTCCTGAAGACAGCTGGTGCTAAATACGGAGTCGGTTTCTGGAACCCAGGATCGGGAATCATCCATCAAATCATTCTCGAAAATTACGCCTTCCCGGGATTATTGATGATTGGTACTGACTCCCACACACCGAATGGCGGTGGTTTGGGTTGTCTATGTATCGGTGTCGGCGGTGCCGACGCTGTCGACGTGATGGCGAGCATCCCGTGGGAATTGAAATGCCCGAAAGTCATCGGTGTGAAACTAACGGGAGCCCTGAAGGGTTGGACCAGCCCTAAGGACATCATCCTGAAGGTAGCTGGTATCCTGACTGTGAAAGGAGGAACCGGAGCTATCGTGGAATACTACGGATCCGGTGTGGACAGCATCAGCTGCACGGGAATGGCTACTATTTGTAACATGGGTGCCGAAATCGGTGCTACCACCTCGATCTTCCCTTACAATTATCGCATGCAGGATTACCTGAAGGCGACAGGTCGCGGCGAAATCGCTGGAGCCGCGGATCAACATAAGGAACTTTTGACCGCCGATTCTAATGCCAAATACGATCAGGTCATCGAGTTGGATCTGTCGACGCTGGAGCCGCACGTGAATGGACCGTTTACGCCCGATCTTGCTCATCCCATCTCCAAATTGGGTATGAAAAAATGAGGCGATTTCTTAGTTTGATTCTGTCAAAGTTTAATATTTAGAAAATGCGAATTCCGACGAGAAATTCACGGATGACATTATTTGCAATCAGGTAACGCTGCCAAGCAGAACGGCTGGCCGAACGAGATCAAGGTCGGGCTGATCGGTTCCTGCACGAACAGTTCTTACGAAGACATGGGCAGATGCGCGAACATCGCGAAACAGGCCCTTGAAAACGGCCTGAAGGCGAAATCGACGTTCAACGTCACGCCCGGTTCGGAACAAATTCGCGCCACCATCGAACGCGACGGAATCGTAAGTCTCGTTCTAGAATAAATGCGGTTTGTGAAAGCCTGGTGTAAAGTAGAGGTTGCACAGCCACGTTGGAACCCGGCCAAGCCTTGGTACATGTCAGTTAGCAACAAGTTACGCGTCCCACGCCAATTCTTAATTTGGTTTCCAATGTATTTTCGACGGCGCGTGTGAGGAAAAAATAAGCTGTCAATTCTGACAATGACATCGATACAAACTACGAACTATAGCAATTTTTATCGGTGAAATGTAAGAGTTGCTTTTTTGCGATTGGACTCTGGGCAGGATTGACCAATATTGCATATCTTGTGTTGCAAAAGATTTGGAAAAAGATGTTTACGACTTTCGATACGCAGAGATATTGCGAACTTTCGAAATAAGAAGAAATGCTTGAAAATCTTACGAAATTTATTGTTTTTTTTTTTTTCATTTCTCGTTAATTAGGATGTTATATTGATAATTGGTTTGTGATTTAGGCGAAGATTCTTCGGGATTTTGGAGGTACGGTTCTGGCGAACGCGTGCGGTCCTTGCATCGGCCAGTGGGACCGTCAGGACACAAAGAAAGGCGAGAAGAACACCATCGTGACCTCGTACAACCGTAATTTCACGGGTCGTAACGACGCGAATCCGGCCACCCACGCTTTCGTCACCAGCCCTGAACTCGTCACTGCTCTCTCGATCACCGGACGTCTAGACTTCAATCCAGTCACCGATAAGCTCAAAGGCAAAGATGGAAAGGAATTCCTCCTTAAAGACCCATTCGGTAAGCGCCTTGAATATTCAAAACTCTTTTATAGATAAAAAAAAAGAATGATAACACGTCTATGAGTCAATCCGTCTGGCTATTTTCTGATAGGAACGAAGTTCTTTAGTCTGGCAATTTCGTAATTTGATAAACACTGTTTACAAACGAGAATCTGTTTCGCAATAACTTTTTTAAATGCCGTTCGGAAAAAACAGGATCCATTTAGCAATTCAATGAAGACAGACGACTTTTTTCAATATTTACTTCAGATTAGAATTATTAATTAGGAAAAATCTTGTAGGTGACGAGCTTCCCAGCCGTGGCTTTGACCCTGGCGAGGACACCTACGACGCTCCTCCGTCTGACGGAAGCAAAGTGAAAGTTGACGTCAGCCCGAAGAGTGAAAGATTACAATTATTGGAACCGTTCGACAAATGGGATGGCAAGGACCTCACCGATTTGACTGTCTTGATCAAAGTCAAAGGAAAATGTACTACGGATCACATCTCAGCTGCTGGACCATGGCTGAAGTACCGTGGCCATTTGGACAATATTTCGAACAACATGTTCATTGGGTAATTACCATAAATTTCTTTTTATCAAATAATGAAAGACTATGTACAGAGTACAGACACTTCAAACGATTTTTCCTGCAAGGGAAACTGGCCCAAAATCGTTTAAGGTACCTATACATTGAAAATTTGACGAAATTCTTGGATATTAAAAGATGGTCCTCAATTTTTAGGGCGGTGAACTCTGAGAACAACGAGATGAACAACGTGAAGAATCAGCTGACAGGCGGATGGGGCAAAGTCCCGGACGTGGCCAGAGATTACAAGAAGAAGAACGTAAGATGGGTGGCTGTTGGTGACGAGAACTACGGAGAGGGTTCGTCCCGAGAGCACGCGGCTCTGGAACCGAGACATCTAGGCGGTCGCGCGATCATCGTCAAGAGTTTCGCGCGTATCCACGAGACGAACTTGAAGAAGCAGGGTCTGTTGCCGTTGACATTCGCCAACCCTAGCGATTACGATAAGATCCACCCGACTGACAAGATCAGCCTTCTCGGCTTGAAGGACCTTGCGCCAGGCAAGGTACGTCAATTTTCTCTTAATTTTCTCATAATTAATTAATTGATATTTTTTATTAAATTATATTCATCTCATANGATCCATTTAGCAATTCAATGAAGACAGACGACTTTTTTCAATATTTACTTCAGATTAGAATTATTAATTAGGAAAAATCTTGTAGGTGACGAGCTTCCCAGCCGTGGCTTTGACCCTGGCGAGGACACCTACGACGCTCCTCCGTCTGACGGAAGCAAAGTGAAAGTTGACGTCAGCCCGAAGAGTGAAAGATTACAATTATTGGAACCGTTCGACAAATGGGATGGCAAGGACCTCACCGATTTGACTGTCTTGATCAAAGTCAAAGGAAAATGTACTACGGATCACATCTCAGCTGCTGGACCATGGCTGAAGTACCGTGGCCATTTGGACAATATTTCGAACAACATGTTCATTGGGTAATTACCATAAATTTCTTTTTATCAAATAATGAAAGACTATGTACAGAGTACAGACACTTCAAACGATTTTTCCTGCAAGGGAAACTGGCCCAAAATCGTTTAAGGTACCTATACATTGAAAATTTGACGAAATTCTTGGATATTAAAAGATGGTCCTCAATTTTTAGGGCGGTGAACTCTGAGAACAACGAGATGAACAACGTGAAGAATCAGCTGACAGGCGGATGGGGCAAAGTCCCGGACGTGGCCAGAGATTACAAGAAGAAGAACGTAAGATGGGTGGCTGTTGGTGACGAGAACTACGGAGAGGGTTCGTCCCGAGAGCACGCGGCTCTGGAACCGAGACATCTAGGCGGTCGCGCGATCATCGTCAAGAGTTTCGCGCGTATCCACGAGACGAACTTGAAGAAGCAGGGTCTGTTGCCGTTGACATTCGCCAACCCTAGCGATTACGATAAGATCCACCCGACTGACAAGATCAGCCTTCTCGGCTTGAAGGACCTTGCGCCAGGCAAGGTACGTCAATTTTCTCTTAATTTTCTCATAATTAATTAATTGATATTTTTTATTAAATTATATTCATCTCATATATTAACTTACTTTATCTCTCTTTATCTATTACTTATAATTAATTAATTTATTTTTTTTTAATTAATTGAATTATTTAATGAGAAAGCCAATTGATATTTTTTATAAATTATATTCATCTCATATATTAACTTACTTTATCTCTCTTTATCTATTACTCATAATTAATGAATTGATTTTCTTTTTATTAATTGAATTATTTAATGAGAAAGCCAATTGATATTTTTTATTAAATTATATTCATCTCATATATTAACTTACTTTATCTCTCTTTATCTATTACTCATAATTAATGAATTGATTTTCTTTTTATTAATTGAATTATTTAATGAGAGAGCCAATTGATATTTTTTATTAAATTATATTCATTTCATATATTAACTTACTTTATCTCTCTTTATCTATTACTCATAATTAATTAATTGATTACTTTTAATTAATTGAATTATTTAATAAGAGAGCTTTAATTTTGGTTGACAGCCGGTGAAAGCCGAGATCAAGCACAAGGACGGTAAAGTGGACAGCATCACCTTGAACCACACGATGAACGAGCAACAGATCTCCTGGTTCAAGGCTGGCTCGGCGTTGAACCGCATGAAGGAGATCGCTAGCGGCCACTAAAAAGTACGCTCGCGAGAACGCGCGGGGAAACCGTCGAAGAGAGACGTGCACGATCTCGTAGTTAGTTACGTGCATACCGAAGCGCGGAGCGGGACGCAGATTGATCGTGATCGGTATGACACTCTAAGAAGTTTCCAGAGTAGATTTGCGTTAAACAGTAAAAGCGAGCCGCCGGCGGATGCGGCGAGAGTGAATTTACTTAAGAACGTAACTGCACCGTGAGACGCAGCGGAAATGGTGCGACTGTACATGTTTTCTTCGCGACAATACCTCAACGAATGCCACCAGTCAGTGATGAACCGAACCGGGTAAAAAAAAAAAAAGAAATTGTGAAGAGAATGGGGATTTAATCTTCGCTTCTAGTGTAAGTAAATTCGTAGAGACGTGAGATCGAATCGTTATTTTAGACGTCGTCGCGGCGAACCGGGAGAGCGGGGCTCGCGTGCGAACCGAGGAAAGTTCCACGCGCCGATAAGATTGCGACCAGCGCGTGCCAACGTGTGTTCATTTTTAAATCGTGTACAGCCCGCCGATGGCACGCGGCGATCGCGTCGTCACGCACCCACGCCCCGCGTCGCCGACGTGGACCTCCTTGTACATACTACCATCCATACATCGTTCGCAATGTAGGACGCATCGTTATACCGTTTTCTAGACATTAATTCGATCAGATTGTAAGATTTGCTGTTGTTACTTTGAAATACTATATTCTAATTCAAAATTCAGTAAATAGAAATAAAAATCTAAATAATCCTTACTTAATTATATAAATAGTACTAATAGTATTTGAGTACTTCTTTTTAACTTTCTATTAATCATATACATTGAAATGAGTATTAATTATTTCCTAAGCGTAGATCCTCGCCAACTTTCGCATATAGATTATACTAAATTTGACCCGCGTAATTAAACCTGCAGCAATTACGAGTCAGCTAGCATCTGAGTACAAAATTAGGGTGACTCTTTAATACCGTCGAACGTTTAATACCGCGGCGTTCGCCGACACAATGCACGCTGCCACTGACACGCTCGGCAATTAGCCGGCATGACAGCCGCTTTCGGAATACTAAAAGAGAAAATTCCGGCAGCTGGGACCTTTTGACTGTGAAAACGTGTCACATGTTCCGTAAAACCGAGGCGCATGCCTCGTTACCACGGCGACTGAGTTCGCCTAACAGTACACAAAAGGATTCAGCCGGTACCAGTATATAAATATACCTAAATCTAACGTTTCTCGTTTGCTCAGTGTTAGAACTTTGTCAAAGCGACCCTTAACATAGAAGCGACAATTTCACTGATAAGACAAAAGGGGGTGGAAACGCGCTCCGACTATTTTATATCGCTTTGTGATTTTTTTTGTCACAATGTCTGTCGAGGGTGAATTCTTTCTGTCAATAACGGGTTCGATCGAGCACGCAGAGTTTTATGACATCAACAATGCCTATTGCAAGTACGGATATCACTTTGGTCCAGAATGGAGCGTAGTTGCCGTAAGCTATTTGTTATTGACATTTTTCTGTACCATAGAAACGTATGAGACCGGATTTTATTGTAATAAAAGAGAAAATGGATTAATTCAATTTTAGAATTCCTATACAATTTCAAAAATTTTATACTTCTGTGATTTAATGTTTCTAACGATTTTCGATCAGTCGTAATGCCACGTGCGATTAAAATTGGTCAAATATCTGAGGTTTCTGTACGTAATACAGTGACTTCCATTAGTATTCGGACACATTTTGAAACGGAATAAAATTTTTAGTATTGGATCAAAGAAATTTATCTTCTATGGAATTTTAGAAAGCTTAATTCACTATCGAATGTCTAACAAAAGATTAAAAAAAAATTGATATTCTTTGAAATCGAGAAGAAAATAGTAAAGAACATTTTTTAAACTTTTTTATTAGGGTCTGCAATAAAAATTAGAAGTGTCTCGTTTGTAGATCTAAGTAATTTATATGCATGTACAAAGTTTCATAAAAATCGATCAATTCATGTAATCTCAAGGTATAATAATCAAGGTATAATAACTGTGTTCCCTATATGAAGATATTAACCATATTGCATCATGTATATTTAAGTATTTACATTTGTAAGAACCACTGTAGCGAAAATAAGCTTCCTTGAGGCTTCAAACGCTTTAATAAAAAAAAAAATATTGCTATGCGCTATAAGCGATTAGAAATTAAAAAAATCGCAGTTCTCCACGACTTTCAATCTACGACTGGGATAAATTGTAGAATTTTTACATGTTTCGATATGTCTAACTCTTTCATGGTTTCATGGATTTTTATGAAACTTTACACATTCATATAACACATTTAGATCTACAAACGGGATGTTTGAAATTTTTGCTAGAACCTCCAACAAAAAAGTTAAACATCATTATCTTTTGTTTTTTCTTCGAGATTTTAACGAATAGTGATTTATCTTAATTGTTTGTCACACATTACATAGTAAACTAAGTCTTTAAAAAAACCCACAAAAAATTAGGTTAGTTAGCTCAATATTAAAAAACTTGTTTCGTTTTGAAGTGTGTCCGGATATTAATGGGAGTCACTGTATGTATTTCGATAGGGAATCGAGGAGGGTTTGACGCAGATGAGTAAATGCAGCAACGATCCCCGAAACTTAGCCGTATGGAACTTCCCCCTGGAAGCCACATTTAAGAGTACCGACCCTTACGGATGTGAGTCAAAAATACTTTTCGATACGAGAAAGAATCCAGATCTACTAATTGAACGTCTTGTGTACATTTAATCTATATTATCTAAGTAATTGGTGAGACTGAACACGCGAAACGTGGTCAATATTTGGTATATCGAATCATGCCTCAGGGCCCCAGCTAATAATGTCGATTTACGGGTTGGATATCTTCGGCCACGACGTCATCAGGGGATATGGAGTGTGCTATTTACCGTTGAGAGCCGGTCGCCACGAGAAAAGGTATCGAAATCACATAATCAGATCGTCGCGATCGTTTAATAATCCCAGAACGTAAAATAATTCTATTTCATATAAAATTAAATCTAATATCTGCTCGTGAACTCTGATATCTCTTTATTAATTCTAATATCTCTTTGGAAAGATTAATACCTATAAAAAAATTATATCAAGGGAATTTATTTAAGACTTGTTCCTATTCTGAATAATTGACCATTACCGACTTCGCTAAACCGTGGAACCGGGATTTAATTATCCAGGTAATCCCGTTAGCTAACGACGATTGTTACAAGCCGGATGAAATTCTGCAGGGTATCGGTGTACGTCCCGGAGCCCTCGTCGACGTTGCAACGATTCGCGGGCTGGTTAACCGGAAGAAGACCGGAACTAATTGATCCGACGATATTGGCTTCCGGCGGCGGTAGAGAACGTAAGGGAAAAACGTGACGTCCCCTCCACCCCCGCCTCCTCCTGCGATCCGATTCCATTTCGACGTCGAATTAAAATTGAGGTCCGTCGAATCGAACGGGAGGCAGTCGATACGTCGGACGTATTAACATCGGCGGGTCTTGTTCTCGTTGAAAAAACCAATTGGAAAGAGAAGCTACACGTGTTTCTCGAACGGATCCGAGAGTTAATCGATACGTCCAACTTGGCCGGGATCAGTTTTCTATCACGACGTACACATCCCCCTTTCTCTCAATTTTCTTCGCTGAAAGGGGGATGACGTGAACGTCTAGGCGGCGGGAATTTTTACCGAGCGGTTCACAGTCCGCGCGGCGAGACTTTACTTTCGAGTGAATTAAATTATTAAACGAACGGTTCCGACGGTTTTAAAAACGGTCTCTCGCGGCTCGCGGTTCATAATTAAAGGGACGGGTCGCCCGACGGAACGATTTCCAGCCGCGGACCGGTTTTACGATTCCTCCCGCGGCCAGCCTCAAGAATAACGCGGAATAAAGTGGCCCGAATGAACCACTCGCCGCTGAAACACAGTTTATTTACCGCGGTTCTCAGACGCCGTAAACTCCTGACCGTCTGTCTACACCGCTGCGCAAAAGTGTTAAACCATCCGACGGAACGGTTTTATGAATCGCTTTAAAGTTCAGCGAAGGAGTCGAGACAATATCGCGGTTAAAATTACTCGGAATATTAACCGAAGCTCGCGGCACGAGAACGATAACGTCCCGCTCGTCCGCGTGTTTTGCATTTAATGAAAAGCTCGAAGAAAATAAAATTGGCCGTAACGCGTGTAATAAAAAATAACTGCGGGGGAGGAGGAACGGTCCGAGAGTTTTGCGGGGAACTGTAGCGGAGGGTAGTAACCAACACCGGGGTGTAGTAATAACTTGCATTATAATTGCAGTCACGCGCATGAGAGTGGAGGGTATTGTTACGGTAACGTTCAACGCGGTCCTGAAGGATTTCTTCAAGTTGGGCTACAACAACGGCGAGCCGCAGAAGAAATAAGGCGATTCTAGCGAACGCCTCGATTAAGGGACTAATATAGGACTCTTCCCGAGTCGAAAAAATAATTATGGTTTTGAACTTATTTATCCTACAGAGGGATATGGAGGTCGAAATCATATCTTGAGCGTAGGAATATAAGAGTAAATTTAACTCTAATTTCAACCTATATCTAGTTGTTATATCATCTTATTATAATCGTATATGAAGGATATAGATTTAAAATAGAGCTTATCAAATATAATATAGTCCTTCAAGTCTTACTTCAAGAGTTTAGGGAAAGATCGTGTAGGTTCATACTAGTATTTATGAAACCTAACATTTTACTTAAAAGTTTGGCGACACTTGAGGACATGTGCACTGAGAGGACCCCATCATACCTACGTTTTTTTGGCTCATCTTGTAGATCAAGAATCTCTTTTACGTTCACCTAATTTATGGCGAAATTATTATTATCTTTCTTTAACAATTTTTGTAAACAAATAACACAAATTTTCGCTTTGTTGTTGTATAAAAAAAAATTCTATTATATAAATTAGATTGTTTTAAAGCCTTTTTTAAAATTTATAATAGGAAGTATAAGAATAAAGAGAATAATTCATTTCAGATGCATATCAGATTCAAATGCGCATAGTTTGTAAAATAATTTTATATAACATAGTAAACCCAGTATAAGTAAGAAATCATTGCCACAAGGTTACTATAACGTTTTTCAGTAACATGATAATATTATAAAGTATGTAGTTTTTAATGTTGCGTGCAACTTCATTATGAAGTAATATTATTAAGTAATATTTTTAAAATATTTATAAAACGTTATGTTGCAACGTTTATATAATTTACATAAAATCAATATTTTACAAGGTTGATCTAACATTTCTTGTTTACTGGGAATATTTCAGAGGATCCTAAAAAAAAATCTTATAAACCCTTAAATAGGCATTTAGGTTCCCATCTCTTGCTTGGACAACTAAATTCTAACTACTTTCGTGAACGAACTGAAGGTTCTTGAGGCCTAAAATATAATTTGAGATTTTTTTAGGGACTTACAGGTCCTGATTAGTTATATCAAATATTAAATTCTGAGATAATTCTACCAGTTCTATTTTTTAGATCTAGTAGACCTAAACTGGGGTACATTTAGGTTTAGAAGATTCAAATTATAGTTAAATTTTCGACTCGGGTTTTTACGCTCGCCGGGGGAAATTGTAATCGCGGCGCGAGGAGTTATATCTGTCGTTAACCAACAGCGACCTTGTACCGTTCTACTACGAGTAATTAAGACAGGGTAAAGAGGAAATTAATTAGTCGAAGACTGATATCGACCCTTTAACCTGTTACCAGACGACTCTGGCGTGGCCGCGCCGTTGCATCAGCGCGTGTACCATTAAGTCCAATGCAATTTGTATCGCGGCGATAATTTGTTAATAAATTAAATAAAAAAAGGAAGCGGTGAAAGGCAGATTCCCGCGAGCCGGTCGTTTGACGCGGAGATCCGGCGGAGATTTTTCACGTCATGATCGCCGAGCAGTTTTTCATTATCCTCTACCTACTATTTGTCACTGACGAGATTTTTCAATTAAAATGTCAGATTTAATCCGAACGTATTCCCCTCGCATCCCGTATTCCTTTTAACAACATTGTACCTCGTATATTTTCATATACTTCGTCTCTATTCGAAACGTCAGCGAGTACATATCCGGCGATCTTTCCGCGGATCAAATTTTACAAGCGCATTTCCTTATTTCCTNGTTTACTGGGAATATTTCAGAGGATCCTAAAAAAAAATCTTATAAACCCTTAAATAGGCATTTAGGTTCCCATCTCTTGCTTGGACAACTAAATTCTAACTACTTTCGTGAACGAACTGAAGGTTCTTGAGGCCTAAAATATAATTTGAGATTTTTTTAGGGACTTACAGGTCCTGATTAGTTATATCAAATATTAAATTCTGAGATAATTCTACCAGTTCTATTTTTTAGATCTAGTAGACCTAAACTGGGGTACATTTAAGTTTAGAAGATTCAAATTATAGTTAAATTTTCGACTCGGGTTTTTACGCTCGCCGGGGGAAATTGTAATCGCGGCGCGAGGAGTTATATCTGTCGTTAACCAACAGCGACCTTGCACCGTTCTACTACGAGTAATTAAGACAGGGTAAAGAGGAAATTAATTAGTCGAAGACTGACATCGACCCTTTAACCTGTTACCAGACGTCTCTGGCGTGGCCGCGCCGTTGCATCAGCGCGTGCACCATTAAGTCCAATGCAATTTGTATCGCGGCGGCAATTTGTTAATAAATTAAATAAAAAAAGGAAGCGGTGAAAGGCAGATTCCCGCGAACCGGTCGTTTGACGCGGAGATCCGGCGGAGATTTTTCACGTCATGATCACCGCGCGAGCAGTTTTTCATTATTCTCTACCTACTATTTGTCACTGTGAGACTTTTCAATTAAAATGTCAGTTTTAATCCGAACGTATTCCCCTCGCATCCCGTATTCCTTTTAACAACATTGTACCTCGTATATTTTCATATACTTCGCCTCTATTCGAAACGTCAGCGAGTACATATCCGGCGATCTTTCCGCGGATTAAATTTTACAAGTGCATTTCCTTATTTCCCGACTCGTTCGTTTGTCGATCGGATTATCTCGTCGTTTTCCGTCCGCATGAATATGACAGTGGATGGACACGTGCCCGTGTCAATGAAATTTCACAACCCATCCCCCTGCCTTTAATCCGAGAATCAACGAGATTTGATAAAAAAGAAGCGAGAGAGCCGGTTATCTCTGGAAATACTTTGAGAACGTCGAGGTCGTTTCTTCATACGCGTTTCGTTGAAATTAAAATGATAGCAATTATCTTAATGAAGTTCGGCGAATGGGGGGTGTGGGAAACTGTCGCGGGGGCGGAACGCAAATTAACAAGCGGCAGTCAACTATCGCATACGCCGGTAGTCACCCGGAACGGGAATAAATTAAAAGTTAAGTGCTGAACTTTATTTTGATGGTATCAGGAACAAAAAAGGCAGGGAAGATTTTTACGGGCCGGCGGCGGCGCCGCGCCGTTTGTGTCAACTGTTCCCGGGTAATACTCAATTTCGCGCGCGGCCATCGCGATTATGGTAAACGCCCGTGGGAGTCTCATATTTTTAACGAGGCCAGGGGAGGCTGTAACGCCCCGAGGAGGACTGCGACAACTACGGCTTAAGACGTTGCCGAGATCTTTTATGAAGCCTCGTAAAATCGCCAAACTGTCGCTTACATTGATATTTAGTTGCAACCTTGTCTTTATGTGGGGAGATAGACGCGCTGCGGGCGACCGAGCGACGTTCAAATATGTACACACTTTATTATTAGCCGTATGAAACGAGGGCAATTTTCTATATGAAGCGACACAACGTTATTCTATCTTTCGTTCCTGATAAAACAACTGTCCCTCGTAATGGAACATGTTAATTAAAAAATCTACACCGCGTAAACTGAAGTTCTAAAAGAAATCACACGTTTCGATTTTTAATTAATTATCAAGCGGCAATGAGCCGGACACTATTTTACTTCCTGGTTTAATTGAAGCACTTATGAGGCTGCGCGAGGCTGGGGTCGGGAGATCGGATTGAAAATCGGCGCCCGGCGCATTAATTCGGCCGGCGTATTCGCGACACGTGCACGAACGGCGCGACGCGCCGTTTTCAACTCTCATTTATTGCTTTCTGGAAGAGCGAGCAAACGCTCTCGAGGCTGGCGGAGCGTAAACGCGAGCTTTACTCCGGGACAGGACATCATACACGGTCGCGGTAAGTGAATCGAAAGGAATGACCGCGTTTTGCAATTTCATTCCGCTCCCGCGCCGGACCCCCGCACGCCCCGCTTCACGGTGTAATAAAATTCATTGAACGCCGCGTATTAGCCGGAGTGTCTGCGCAATATGAATCCCGATACGACCGAATTTGCGGTAATTTCGCGTGTACCGGACGGCGGCGAGTATTATGTTTGAATTCTACGTGCGGCCACAGCGAAACGGGAGCATGGTAGGGAAGGGAAAGTGACGTTTACTTTCTCCGTACCAATTTCCTTTTTTTTTTATTGTTTTTATACATTTGCGATTTGCCTTTCGGAGTTTCACACAGTTCAAATTTACATCCCATTGAGACGAGCCACTCTTTGAAAGTGACGGATTACACAAATTAAAATTATACATACATATATATATATATGCACATAATCGGAGGTTTGCCGCCAGCGTCATTCTCCAGAAACAAAAAAATGCATGCTAATTTTTTTGTCAACGCACGGTACTAACTTATAGCTAGCAATTAAATTAGAATACTGACGAGTTTCCTACGCAATTATTCGATGCCTTTTTGTGCCCGCGTTTCGTCACTGTCGACTAAAAATTACTGGTTTGCGAAACGATGTCACTGACATCGATGCACGGCATTCTTCGACCGTAATAAGAAAAGAAAAAATATAGTGTTCGTAATATTCTAGTAACACCGGTTATATAAAATAACCTCATTGGATCGTTAACAATCATTAAAGTCTGTCGTGATGTAAGCTTAACAATTTGATAGTCGATATTTTTAGCTAATTTTTCTCTAGTATTACAGCAAATGGCAATGCCAGACCGTTTGAATTGAATTATGGTATAAATATCTAGCTTTACCACAGGTAAGAATAACAGTTCACCGACGAGGCGATTAGTAAGGAGGCAGAGAGAGTATAACTCTCTCACGTTGTATAGATACACCATTGAGCTCTATACCTAACTGGAGTGCGAACTCTTACTTCTGTAAGAGGAAGTACCAATGTCACTGTTGTTACTTAAACAGAGCATTATATTTCTGTTTAAAAATATTCTTATCAATTGACACATTTTGCTCTATTGTGCTGCAACTTTGCCTTTTGTACATAACTTTTTAAACTTGACTACAACCCTTGCTGTGATTTCACTACTTTGCAGTCCTTAATTTGACAACAATACGGATTTCGTCTTTATTTTTATTGTAACAACACATCTCAAACTTGTCTAATTTTTTACCTTTTCATTAAAAGGTTCTTGTTTTCGGGAGATTAAGTAATGTACTGTAGTAAATTTGCGTGTAGACCATTGCACACTGCGCCACGCATTGACCAATCATGAATCTGATTTTCAATTTTTCGGAAATTCGACATATGTCATCAACATTGTTCTACGGATGCACTATACGTAATAGTAAGACTGCGATAGCAATACCGCACGCACTGACCATTTTTATCGTTCCGCATGCATTTCTAAATAAAGTTCGCACTCCAGTTAGTTATAGAGCTCAATGAGATACACTGACTTGAGTCGAGCAAACGGTGGGTTTTTCTTGTTTCTTTTGCAATAAAACGCGTCGCCCTGTTTTCCGTTTAGACTAGATTCGTTGGAAAATCGCGTCATCAATAAATCCTGCGAACATAACTGAAGACAATAGAAATTAATACAAAACGACGAGCCTCAAACTAGCTAGAATTAATTGTTGGAGGAGTTGAGGATTCTTGTCCGTAGACACAAACGGTGTAATTAAGTTATCCAAGTCGGTCTCACCTGCTAAAGTCCGTCGAACTAACTTTCCTCGAGGCTGATGGTCGGGAAGGTGCTAAGAAACTCCAAGACCACGCCGTTCGTCCATCCGAATCCCGTTTGCACGTTGTATTCGCCGCCGCCGCCGCCCCTGCCCGGGTCGATCGAGTCGTACTGCAATTAAAACGCTAATTACGTCCGAGTAATCACGTGCTCCCGTTCCACAAAGCGGGTCCGGGGGTAATTAAGTCACGCGGGCCGCGGCGTCTCCCGTTGTTAACTTTCGACACACACCGTCCGACAATAAGACAACTTTCGCGGTGGCGCGCGGAGTTTCCACCTGCCGCGAGATTACCCCTGAATCCTGATCACTGCCCGCGGTTAATTAAAGCCCCCTTCTTTAACAGTAGTTAATTAAAGTTCGCGGAGTCTTCGGAAGGAACTTGGATCGGTTTTCGCGCCCGCGCCCTTTTTAATCCCGGGACGTTACACTGATTACAGGCTAAATGTTTACGCGATTCAAAGGGAAGAGAGTTGGGGAAAGGGGGGCGTATGGATAATTCAAGGAGTCTGAGGAGATTTTAAAACGGGGCTTTGCTTCTGTAATCAAAAGGATTGGAAATTGCGTTACGGGTGAACACTTCTAGCTCCTTCTTATACCCCATTTGCATTTCTTTGCGTTAGTTTTCTCCTCTTTAAGAGCGGACGCGTTTAATTCGTGAAAGCCTCGCCCCGGTTGCCGGCTGAATTAATATGCAAATCTGCTTTTTCAAGTATGTACACCGTGTCCCACGGAGATTACAACGACCGGTGAACTTCGCACCTCGCAAATAGTATTTAATCCCGTCTTCATTTTCTAATTATAATTCAGATACGGTAAGAAGTGCCAATAATCATTTCTGCGTTTATATAAATTCTAACTTGTCGATTTAATTCAATCAAATCTTGATATTTCCACTGATATCAAACGTAATCGTCAGAACTATTGTCTGAGCTATAATTATAGTCATATCGAATTGCGGAATTTTAATAGACACCCAGGAACGTATACCTGTTTCCTTGCAGCTATAAAATTATTATTGAAGGTATCTTATTAAGGTAAACCAAGAAGTTTCGATCCTGCTCCCGAACTTCCGGAACACCGGCTTCCCTCAGAGTCTTTTAAATTAATTAATTTGGACGCAATGAACTTCTAAAAGCCCCTTGTAATCTTTTGCAAATTATCAAACTTCTTCATCGCTTGCATAAAAATTACCAACCAAGCCTGGTTGAAATATTGTTGCAAACACTTCGACTATTAAATTTCACAAGTAAATGTATATCCATGAAATCGAATAAAATTCCGAGACACACGAGCGACGTTTTTTTTACCGGTAAATTTATTTGAAGAGAGCGATGAGGGATTGAGGTCGATGACAGTTCTCATCACCGTACAAGTAGCGTTTCCGTCTTGGCGGTAAAAACCGGTGAAAGAAGAGAGCCGTGAAAGAAGAATAGTTTTCGACGTACACGAGAATTCATAGACGGTAGGTGAAGAATAACGAACAGTGGATTTATTCTGGATCTCTTGACAGATCCACGTGCACTCTCGTCGGGAGAGGAATATTTTACCGTGAATTTATGCCTCTATCTTGTAACACCCGATATTCCCGGCCAAACAGACGCCGGACGGGAGGTATGTATGTACATCAGTCAGAAAAGATACGCCGTACAGCCTAGTTTACCCGGTGAAATTGAATGCCGCTACGAGACGTTAGTTTCCGTACTATTTCAATGCCAATTAATTCTCATCCGTGTAACAATTTAACACACGTGACCTCGTTTATCAAACTTGTTGATCTCGCGCGGAAATGTACGTGTTTCAATTAGAAAAACCCACAAGTTACACATAATAATTTGTGTGAATGATGATCACGAAATGAACGAGAGATGCCGGGGTTTAATGGCAATTAATTAACTCGCTGGTGTTCTTTGTCGCGGGGACGTTGAACGCACCTTCTCGTACATGTGTCCGGTCTCCATGAAGCCGATGTAATTAGAGGCGAGCCATCTGTGCGCCAATTCGTGGGCAAAGTCTATCGCCTCCGCGGTCCCCGTCCAGTAGAGACCCATCACGGTGAACGACTGCAACGGCGGCCAGGCGTTCGGGAAATCCCATTGCTCTCCCGTTTGCTTTAACGACGTGGGCGTACCACCTGCGAGACAGCCGGGAAAAGAAACGGCTTTTAATTCACCCGGCCTCGTTATCTTCGTTTGCTCAACACGCAAATTACGTTTAATAAGCCCCATTTATTACAATCCTGTTGTGATATACTGCCGGCGAAAATATCAGATCGCATTTTTCATAATAATTGCTTCTCACGAGATTTCGTTAGCGCCATAAATATTTCATACCTCTTTTTCTTAAAACGAACGAATTCTTATACAAAATTGCTATAATTCTACATTGTGATGAATTATGTTTTTTAACATTTCCTTTTGCATAATATAGACCATAATTTTGCTAAAAATAACAAGAACGTTGCTGAAATTCTTCTGTTACTCGATTAAGAGACCAAGAATTTTAAATATTTATAACTTTGCAATGAATAACGATAACGAGTTTAAGATTCTTTGCAAGCAGTGGGGAAGCTGTCTGTTTAAAATGCCGTTCGGTTGGCCCCGATCCGACTTCCGGTTCCGGAGATATCGACCTCTAAAGACAACTGTAATTTTTTCGGCGCCGTTGCCGACGTCCTTCTTGGACGCAGGGACCTCTCCCTCGCACCTTGACCCAGTTCCAGACCTGCCCCACTCCTAGCAGTCGGCCAGACGGCGGCGCCCGTGACGCCGTTTCCAGGAAAATAACCCTTTGATTCTGGGAACCGAAGTGGGGCGAAACGCCGAGGGATCCCGAGCAGTGGGCTTAAACGGGGGAACTTCGAAAGCCCATATCTCCGGAACGGATTGAGATATCAGGATGAACCAAAAACGGTTTTCCCCGTCTCGATGTCCTCTATCAACCGAACTGGGTCCTAACGAAAAATTCTGTACCATTCTCCTGGCAAGTTCGCGTTTTGCCATAGAACTCGTCGGTCTTTGATATGTAAATGGAACGGCATATCCGTTCTGTAATTATAAGTTAACTTTGACACGGATTCAAACACGTCGGCACGAGATAAATTATGCTTCTCTTGGCGGTCTTAAAATATTTCAGTTTTTTATATTTGTAAACGAGTATTACAAATTGATATTGCGAAAGGAAAATGTATGTTGTACTTGGAATGTTAGAAGCTGATAAAATAACTTTCTTGGAAGAATCTAATACATATGCAATCAACTGGACTGACATTTGATACTGTATACGCGGCCATTGTTGCAATACAATCAACGAGTCCTTTTTTGTGCAAAGATGCAGAAGCAAGTACCATTCGTCTCTTATCGCGATTCCATTCGATTTCATTCTTATAGCACTCGCTTTTGTGCATCCCTACGTTTCTTTCTTAAATTAAAAACAGAGAATCAACCCTCAACTATTTATATTAATTTTACAATTAGAAAACTCTAATTAAAAAATGATCTAAGAGTACATTGAGAATTTCTGACTTCAATTAAAATTTGGACTGTATTTAAAATATTTAAAGTACTCACCGAAGAAGTGGTCGATGGTTTGTGACTTCAGGTACTTCACGGCGGACAACGCGATCTGCTCGCGTTGCTGACGATTGTAACTCTCCGTGTACAACGGCGTTAGGTTGGACGGATAGAACGCTTTCCTCGGTTCTTCATTTTCCACATCGTAATCCAGCCATATCCCCTCTTCAGCGTTCCACAGGACATTATCTATGGCCATTTGGAGTTCCGAGGCTATCTTCGCGTAATACTGCGCCTTCTGAAATATCGCCAAGCATGTCCCGTGAATCACACACTTGATTATTAAAAATATTCGTGGAAAAAAAAATTAATCTATATCAATTTCCTGCTCCCACGCTTCCAATTTATCTGAGGAAATTGTGGCGGACTTATAGTATAACGAAGATTAGACTCAAGCGAAGATTAAAAAAAAGGACATCCTGTACTTTCCTCCAGCGGAGCGCAAGATTTCCTTATATCAATTTATTAATTAAAACGATCTGTCTTGATCCAACGTGTCGATTTATCTTAGCGGATTAAATAAAGCGAATTGATCTAGACGCGCGTTTCGCAATCCGGAGTCAATTAACGAATCGAGGCAATCAGGCTCGCGTGCCAAGTTAAACGACTTCGCTAACACCGTGCATCGGAATTGTATCAACTCCCCGCAGCCAGGGAGTTACGGGGTGAAAGGGTTCACCAGAACGGAGGCTTACCGCACTGTTTCCCAGCAGAGTGTGAAATTCGCCTAGCAGCCGGGCGTTTTGCTGCAGAATCGCATTAAGGTCGACAGGTATAATATACTGCGTGGAGATGTTCAGCAAACTGAGCATCCCGGTCCTGTTGTTCCCTATGCACCACCTGTTGGAGAAGTCCCAGCCACTTTCGGCGCCCGCCTTTATATTGTTGTAGAAGAAGTCGCGCGACTCTTCCGGCAATTGTTGAGCAAGCTTGTAGTCCTCCCTGAATTCGTGACAAAAAACAGAAGAAGAATAGAAAATTATTGAGAACGACTAGTTAATTTTTTTACGGTGTCATTGAAACGAACTTCCATTTCTTAATTGGTTCGCAGAATCGGAAGAATTTTGTAATTGAATAAGAAGATCCGGGAGACGGAGGATTTGGAGCGAGAATCGAGACGTCGAGCAATTAAGAAATTGTGGGATCGAGGGATTGAGAGATTGAAGAAGTATCTATCGGAGGAGTGCAGCGTTGTAGAATGAAATTGGTACGAAATAATTGTAGAATGAAATATAAATGGTAGGGAATTAGGCGGTCGAGAAGTCTCGATTATTGCTTCGTATTCAATTAATTCGTATTCCATTCGCCGGGGGAATTGATTGAGTTTGATAGTGATCGAAGAAGCCGAACCCCGGAGAAGAGCGTAATCGCGCATATTCATTAAATTGTAAATTAAACTCATCCAGCAGGGGGGCCGGGTAGCTGTACGGGGGAGTTGGCTGGCACCGTTTCACTGAATCAATGCTAAGCTATACAAGACTGCGGTGTCGTTATGGTATAGGAAACGCAAACACGATCCCTGACGAAGTTCGCTCGCAAGCGGATTGGAGTCTCGCCGCGAGTGAATACACGCGCTCCCAGCATCCGCTATTAGGTATTTGCATTGGATTATGTCTATATTATATTAATTGTTCCAAAGAGTCGCGCTACGCGGCCATATTTATGTGCATTAATGCTAACAAGCTAGGTCGCGATGGAGTTTGCTGAACGCTTTGATATTTCATTTCATTAGCATAGTTTAAACGTCGTCCGAATGAAGGAAAATCCGTGTGATCTCATTTCNTGATGCCGGGTTACGAGAAATTGTGCACAAAGCCATTTGCGAAAACAAATATAAGACGGCGTACTTCACGGTGATTACACCATGCGGATTTTTATGCAAAGTGAAATACGGTTTAAGGAGGTTCATCCGGTTAAGGAATTAACAGATAAATATAAAAAAAAAAATTTGATAGTCTATAACAGTATACCAGGATACCTAAAAAGATTTTTAAGTCATTTGGATACCTCAATGATGAGATATTAATATAAATATTTTTGACAATTTTACACGTAGTCATATGGAAAAGAGTGATTTCCCAGACTTCTATCGCTAATTTATTAGCTATTGACAGACAGTTTTGAATGAAATTTATGTCATATTAAAGAGAAACATTTAACGAATATTAATAACACAACAAACGAAATCTGCATCTTTCAGCAGTAGATAACCTCCTTTATTAACATGAATGCTATTAGTCAAGCAAGCTTCCCTTTTCTATAACTTGCATTTGACTTGCTATGTACCAGATGAACCTCCTTAAGTTAGCAAAATTGTATTGCGTGAATTCGTAGTAACCACCGCATTATATTGGCGTTGTTATCTTAACGCGGTCAAATTATGCGAATTTTATCGGCGCTAACCATCTCGGTTTCATAATTTTAATCCTCGCCAATGGGTGTTCCCGACAATCGAGACATTGATAACGGTGCCGTGCTTACGATAACCAGGTTATCCTTTTGCTATTACCTCTAGGCGGCATTCCGTTAAACGGATCGCGTTAGTCCCGCTCTTTATACCCGCCCTCTGTTTTACGATTCCGCCTCGCGAGCAGACGTCCGGTTTTAAAGGCGTCGCCGTCGCCCCAGCCGGCGAGAACAGACGGGACGGTTTCGGGTGGAATCGACGGGATTTACGAGGCGGAACGCGGCTAACGAGAATTTCGATTCGGAGCTCCCCGAGCGGTCGTCAATTTTGACTCGCCTCTTAATTGAACGATCGGCCGCGCGTAATTTACGGGATAGTTACTGCTATCGCCGCCGGTTTAACCAGAGTTTTACCGCGTTTTCACCGCCGGCTAAGCGCTCTCGCGTAATTTCCGATAGCAGAACTATCCGATCTAATGATTTCGCTTTAAGCGGCTACAATTAGCACGCCGTTCGATCCCCCGATCTCCTCGTACCGCTGTTTGTAGAGGGATTTGCGTTCGCGTTGCGAATTCGTAAGCTGATCATGCCTGATATNTGTAAATAATTTAGATGTCTATTTTTAAATGAATTTGCTCGATGAATGAGAGAGTGAAAATGATATCAAGACGAACTCAATCAAAGTTAATATGTAAACTGAGCTAATCGTCTGGGTCTACAGACTAATACATCATTATCTCTAGAGGAAACTAGGTTGAACGGAGGATGATAATCGATCATGGGACATCGGTTCGTCAAACAACTTCTCACAATCGTGAACAAGCACGGTATACAATTACGGGCTTAAAGACAATCTCGATTCTCTCGATAAGAGAAAGTCGCCGATAAAATACAAGGTATAAAAAATAAGAGAACTACTTGTAGCTTTCCGGTCGGGGCCTGGTGCTGTCGACGACGTAGTGTCCCATCTTGTACGTTTTCCCGTTCTTCACCACGTCGATCATCTTCTGTCGCTGCCAGAAGCCGAACTCCTTCTCCAGCAGAGGTATAATTCGCCGTAGGTAGAGGACGTCGTTGGTGTACTCCAAGTACCTCGAAACCTGCAGGGCAAACAGACCCAGTGCACACAACGGGGGCAAATTCGACGGTTTAATGCATGCAAGTCCGGCGAACTTAGCCGGTATTCCCGGTCGCCGTTCGCAAACTTCCATGTCCGCGGAATAAACAAACGGCTATCCTTACTGAAAACACATTTAGGCCGAACTTACCCGGATGTGCGCCCATGTATGGGACAAAAGTTCCGGATCTATCGACGCAGACTTTAGAATTTATTGCCTCGAAATGGTAACTACTTTCTGTCTTAACTGCGATCCCGAACTATCAATCTTTGAAGAATCCCGAGTTCCTGTTCATTCCTGTTCCATTCTACTCAATGTTCTTCGCGTATTCTATTTGAATTAATGGTCCCATTGGTGGAACAGATTTCTTTTAAACATTCCATTTGAGATTCTGATAGAACGGAATTTAAACCACGTCTTACATTGTATTCGATATTTGCCATAAATTTCTCAAAGAACGTTTTACACAAGTCCCGATTTTCGAGCCGGCAGGAAGGAGCGTGGAATTTCCGAAACAGGATTCAAGCGAATAGCACGGATTGCTCTTTGATTCGTCAAAGAGTTGCTTGAGAGCGCGTGCATTCGCGAAAATCTCCTCGACGCGTTGCGGAGAATGCACTTCCGTTCTTACGTGAACGCGAGGCATCCGCACGGTAACGATTTTCGTGAATCGTTCCCTCACGGTTTACTCAAACGAACCAGGCAACAATCTTAAATCTGTGCGCGTTTCTTTTCCTTGCTTCGTCTTGATGAACCGCAGAAGTCCGAAACAGTTGTGCTCGTAAATAATGCCGATTTAGAAACTTTTAACGCGACGAAAATTAAGTTTAAAACTCTTGTTTCGAACGAGAGGTGCGAGTTCCATATCGGAGGCTTGCGAAAGTTGAAGCCTTCGGGCTATTACCGGAGTCGTGGTCAAGGAACTTGAAACTCGGTGAAATAACATCTCGATGGGAATCGGAGAACTGACGGTGACACGCGCCAACGGTTGAATTGTAATTGACATTGTAATTAACGCGATTATTTAACGGCGACGGTTCCACGGAGTCGCCTGATCAAGTTATGTACACGTTCCCGAGTTCTCCTAAGACTGTTATTGATTTAACGCAAATTCCTGCCCTCGCAGGCTTCTAATTTTTATTGGACAGACGAAGTTATAAAGCAACTTCGAATTAAAACGTCTCTCCAGCTTGAATATAATAACCCTGTCACTCTATTTCTTAATCTCGTACACAGACATCAGGATTTCATTTTAAATTCAGATCTCAGACTCATGCAATTCATACACTTTTTCATAAACTGGCAAATACGCTGCCGTAAATTTCTCGCCGGAAATTCTGCCGCGCTTATTAAAATTTATTATACGGGAATGAAAAATATTTTTTCATCCGGGTATAACGCGTATTTCCTGATTAACCGTGTTATATTCTATACGTGCTACGTTATACACACGGTCGACGATTGCAAGGATAAATTTTTGTTCGTTGTCAAGATATTTGTTAATGTCGGCGAACGTTTGAAAAACGGGGTTAAAGCAGGTATAAAAAGGGCGTGACGTACCATGAGATGTAACAGGGGCGGTTGGCTTCTCATAAGGTAATAAATTCTGCCACCGTTGGGTATGAAACCGTATCTTTCCACCATGTACACGAAGTTGTCTATCATCCCCTTGGCAGTTTGATACATGTCGGATAAAAGCAGTCCCTCGATCACCCAGTAACTGTCCCAGTAATAGAACTCTAACGACAAAAACCAGATTTTCGGGATAGTTATAAAAATTGCGATCATAACTTCGTACTTTATCACAGACGTAATTCATTACATTCACGTTTACTTCAGTATTAATAATCTACGTACGACGTGGAAATTTTCAATTGATATTGGAATAGGTAATGAATTCAATTGGCAACTGAAATTTGGAAACTTCTCGTCGCTGAAAGTGATTAAACTTGGAATCGATGGACGCGGTCTGGAATTAGATTACCTTTGAATCGACCACCGGGGATAATGAACCCGTTTTCCACGTAGATGAGACTGTGTCTCTCGGGATGTTCCTTCACGTCGGGATTCATCTTCCTGGCCAGGTCCTTCCAAACTTGGTTCAGGTGCCTGGCCCATTCGCGGTACTTCGAGTCCAGGATCCGGCTCAGGATCGAAGGGTTGTCCGTCCAGTCCGGCAGCGTCCAGTTCACCAGTTCGTTCCTCGACTCGAAATTCTCGTTAACGAACTGCTTTATTTGATTTCTACTCGGCTTATTATCCGTCGACTTCATCAAACTTTTGAAACTGCAACGACGAAATAAGAGCCGATCAAATAAATGACAATCATTTCTGTATTAAATTTTTTTTAGATAGAATTATAAAATGTAATGGTGATAAAAAAGAGTTACAAGCTATGCGAATGTTATTTTTTTTAATAGACACTTTTGACTGATGCAGTGATAAAACGTGTCCTGCGATGCTTATCATAAAACAAAAACGCGAACGTTTATGCGACTCGGGACGCAGTTCCAGCACTTGTGCGATTGGTTCCGTCAGCATTAACGCTAAACTTACGACGGGGTTTACTGTCCTGCCACAAATCCGGTTTACAATAGCCCATAAAACCCCGTTTCATTCAAAACAACGAAAACTGCCGATCCCATTATTTCAACGAGACAATACAATTCACGGATCTGTGGAAACGAATCAATGGCAGCGAATGGTGGACCAAGTCACGTCACCTTTTTACAATAGGCATTAGATATAAGCTCGATTTTTATCCAAATCACATAAGTCGGTTATTAGGAACAATAGTACTCGGATTTAGGATGAACGATATCGTGAAAATAAAAAAATAGACCGTTGCTTAAAATATTGGGTTGTCTCGAAAGTTTTTACCGATTTTTATAGAAAATTTAAAGCGCATTTTAATTCACATAGGTGGATTATTAGAAACAATAGTACGCGGATTTAGGACGAACGATATCGTGAAAATAAAAAGAAATAGACCGTTGCTTAAAATTACANATAGACCGTTGCTTAAAATATTGGGTTGTCTCGAAAGTTTTTACCGATTTTTATGGAAAATTTAAAGCGCATTTTAATTCACATAGGTGGATTATTAGAAACAATAGTACTCGGATTTAGGATGAACGATATCGTGAAAATAAAAAAAAATAGACCGTTGCTTAAAATTACAAAAAATGAAAACGAAATTTAATTTGCAATGTAAAATAATGTTTTGCTTTGCTCATAATTAATTGTACTCACTTGGAAAGAGTAATTTGTGGATCGTTCACTTGGTAGAGATCGACGAAAGTCTTGCTGTCGTTGAAGATCTCGGCAAGCTGTACCGTCTTCAACAAATCCCCAGTGCAATAGATTTCACTAAAACAAACAGAACAACGAATCGTTAGGCCATTAAAAATCGATAAACCCGTCGATCGAGAATTCTTGTACAGCAACAATATCCTTCTGATTCTCATTATCAGAATTGCAAATTAAGCTGCCCCGGCGGTATCATTGCAGACAGTGGAATCAGTAATCTAGGCGAGCGTTGCTATTCAACCGTTCCCAAACTGGATTATCCGATGATCCGATTTCGAATCGGATCAGAAGATCATTTCGCAAGGAATGAACCGCCGCGACGTTTCCTGCTCTAACTAGATTCATTAAGCTGTTCCAAATTCTGTAATAACGAGGAGAGGCAGGAGAACAACGATATAAATCATGCGATCGTGCAAGAATAACGATCACGTATCGGCGTGACAGTGTGCGTAAGAATTTATTGTACAATCTTGATAGCCTTCCAACATAAAGTGGTGCATTAATATTTCTGCTATGTATTATTCACTATCAATATCCGCAAACATTTTATGATAAATAGCCTTCGTGACGGGGCATTCTCACCACCGAGAGGGTCTCGACAAAGGGTGAAATTTATCGCCTATGCGGATTTGGCAGGAACTTCGACAGGAGTTAAAGGACCGGAGACGGAACGGCGCCTACCGTCCTAAAAAACTATATATATATAACTGCACCCCAATTGCAAGCAAATTACTGGGAAAAGTTCATTTGGTTCCCGGTGCCAGCATTGATCGGTCAAATATGAATTGGCACTGCCGCCGGGCATTGAACTACTCTCATATCGTTCATACACGACGATGGTATCAGTTAATTAAATTCCAGTAAAAAATATATTAATATTTGTACAATAATAATTTCCTATAAAAAGTATATTAATATTTGTATAATAATAATTGCGTATAAAAAATATATTAATATTTGTATAATAATAATTTCCTATAAAAAGTATATTAATATTTGTATAATAATAATTTCCTATAAAAAATATACTAACATTTGCGTAATGATAATTTCCTAAAAAAAATGTACTAATATTTGATGAAGTGGCACAGTGTAGCATTAATAAGAAAGCAAATGTACTTTTCCCTTGAGTGCTTAATCAATCTCTTATCTACCGATTTTCATTCTTATCGGAACGATATCCTTATCGCGAGAGAATGGGATCTCGAAAACTTTCTGGAGGAAAGATGTTAGCGCTCTTATCTGCTTATTATGAATTATTGAATCTCGCCGGCCACCGAGCGCGGGTTCATTGAATTTTCAATGACCGTATGCGTGCAGAGATTCCAGATTTGCTCGTACAAATTATTCCACAGCTATTTCCCGAGATAAAGGGATTAAAACTAATCTCCGTTGAATAATTCAGTTTCCATACGTATTTTCGAGCTGCCCCGTTGTTTCTTTAAACAACGAGAGTGCAATACGATCTCCGATTCCTCCGGTGAGTTATCGTTCCTCGTTGACAAAACCGAGGCCCCGGTCCGGTCAGATTATCTTTGTCTCGGCGTCTGTCTCCCGTGCACAATTTTTTCTACCCCCTTTCGCAAGATGAAAAGAGGCAACGGCGGCATCGTAACCGGCGCGACGTCTATCCTAGATTTTATATTCGTCACCGAAAGGGAGAAAAAAGAGAATGACAAACCTGTCGAGGTTGTCGACCTTCGTCACCCTGTCACCGAAACTACAGTGGCCTCAAAAAATATTAGAGCACAGCCATAACTCCTAATAAAATGCTATCTGACCATGTTTTACGTTTACTCTTTAAATTCCTTAAAAATTTACGATAATCCTAATCTCTCCAAGGTCAATCATTATTCTCAGTCTTTAAAAAACGCAGGGACAGTCGAGGAATATTTTTTGTAGGCACTGTACGTGCACGAAGACGCGTGCTTTATCTCGGATGTGTTCGAGCCGCGCTAACGGAAGTCCCTGCATGATTGATGGAATCTTATTGCCACGCGTTTCCAAAAAAGCTTCCACCGCGGCACGGCCTACATACATTTTTTCCCAGACTTTGACAGATGCGCCTGTTAAAAGGACCGTACATCCACGCGTTTGGCAGCCGATACCCGGTGTAACGGTTACACCGGAATTTGAATAATGAAGGGGGGGAGAGAAAGTTGTCGGGAGCCAGCGAGGGGGAGAAATGACATATCCCTGCGTTTTTCACTCGCCCTGACAGCTCTACACTTTTCCTAGACGTGAAAGAGCCCCGACGACGTTTTTACGGCTGATAAAATCATCGTATTTAATAAAATCGCGAGAAAGAATGATTTAATCCACGATCGATCGTTTCCTACAATTTTTCTGTACGAAAGTACTTATGCACCTTTTACGAGATTCGGAGAAATTTGATACGGTTCAGCGGACAGTGAAAGCTGTTCGAGGACCGAAGACGTTGCATGGAACTCGAAGGGAAAAAAGGGTGGAGATAAAGAACGGAAGGCTGAGATGCTCGGCGATAAAATAAATCAGAAACTCTCCATTTCAGGATCGTTGCCTTTCCATAGGGGGCCACTAGCCGGCGTCGTTTCGAGGATGTTTCGAGTAAAGCAAACCGTCTCTCATGGGCCATGAATTTTTCTACCCTGCTCTCTTCATGAGATGCACTTTTGTCAGGAATATTACCCGCAGCAATCAACATTCTAAAATCTTAAAGACAGAATAAAGAATGATTCTTGTCGAATGGAACTGGTTGTCATTCTTTTTATGGAAATGTTTAAGCAAGTATTATTAAGGAGTATTTTATCATTTTCTTCTACCTAGAATCAACGAGTTAAAATGACTGAAAACCTGTTATCATTTTATAGAGAGAGTTTCTTCTGTTTTCTCAATAATATTCGCAAGCTTCCCCCGAGTTAGTTAACGTTACTTGGTGAAATCGTGTCGAAGGGGTACTCTATCTTCTCAGGGTTTCGCTCAATCGACCTAATCAACAGGCCCCGCCCCTCAAAAGCTATTCTACAATAGTGCCGAGATACTGAACACATTATTCAGCATAAATTGGCCGTTAGCTTCAGGCCGGGTACGAACACAAATAGCCCCTGCCATACATTATATTTATCATCGATCTTGAACGCTTCCATCAAAATCTCATTTGCCGTTCACAGTAAATTTTCTGCTAAATAAATCGTCTCAGATTGAAAACGATCGGTAACAGAAGCTTGTTTCGCGTAATATTAATCGACTTCCAAGGGCAATTACTATACCCTGCTTTCCCCGTTTAATCCAACTTGTTCACTTTGCCGAAGAATCTTCAGGGGAAATTTCGGACGACGGAGAGGCTAGAACGACGGACAAGCACTCGCGGGAAGTTCCTTCAACTGGGCTCGAACTTTGAAATATATGAGCAGCTGGATTTCCCACGGAAATTGGGTTAATCGGGTTAATTGACTCGATCTTCGAGCGCCCGATAAACCTGTCGTTCGTACACAAAGTGATATTTCGAGCTACGGCATGACAAATAGAAGCATTAGAATTACACCGACGCGTCTAATCCTCGCAATTTCCCCGATAAGCCTTCTGTCACTGAGCCCGAAGAACACTCGAACCGATCGAATCTTAATTAATAACTTCCTATCTATTTAATACTTAATTCTCGATTTAACATTAGAAATGATTCCCAAATTCATATCCTTTCCCCGATGAGCCTTCTGTCACTGAGTCCAAGAACACTCGAACCGATCGAATCTTAATTAATAAACTCCCCATCTATTTAATACTTAATTCTCGATTTAACATTAGAAATGATTCCCCGATTCATTATTGTAGATATCAGGCATGATCAGCTTACGAATTCGCAACGCGAACGCAAATCCCTGTACAAACAGCGATACGAGGAGATCGGGGGATGGAACGGCGTGCTAATTGTAGCCGCTAAAGCGAAATCATTAGATCGGATAGTTCTGCTATCGGAAATTACGCGAGAGCGCTTAGCCGGCGGTGAAAACGCGGTAAAACTCTGGTTAAACCGGCGGCGATAGCAGTAACTATCCCGTAAATTACGCGCGGCCGATCGTTCAATTAAGAGGCGAGTCAAAATTGACGACCGCTCGGGGAGCTCCGAATCGAAATTCTCGTTAGCCGCGTTCCGCCTCGTAAATCCCGTCGATTCCACCCGAAACCGTCCCGTCTGTTCTCGCCGGCTGGGGCGACGGCGACGCCTTTAAAACCGGACGTCTGCTCGCGAGGCGGAATCGTAAAACAGAGGGCGGGTATAAAGAGCGGGACTAACGCGATCCGTTTAACGGAATGCCGCCTAGAGGTAATAGCAAAAGGATAACCTGGTTATCGTAAGCACGGCACCGTTATCAATGTCTCGATTGTCGGGAACACCCATTGGCGAGGATTAAAATTATGAAACCGAGATGGTTAGCGCCGATAAAATTCGCATAATTTGACCGCGTTAAGATAACAACGCCAATATAATGCGGTGGTTACTACGAATTCACGCAATACAATTTTGCTAACTTAAGGAGGTTCATCTGGTACATAGCAAGTCAAATGCAAGTTATAGAAAAGGGAAGCTTGCTTGACTAATAGCATTCATGTTAATAAAGGAGGTTATCTACTGCTGAAAGATGCAGATTTCGTTTGTTGTGTTATTAATATTCGTTAAATGTTTCTCTTTAATATGACATAAATTTCATTCAAAACTGTCTGTCAATAGCTAATAAATTAGCGATAGAAGTCTGGGAAATCACTCTTTTCCATATGACTACGTGTAAAATTGTCAAAAATATTTATATTAATATCTCATCATTGAGGTATCCAAATGACTTAAAAATCTTTTTAGGTATCCTGGTATACTGTTATAGACTATCAAATTTTTTTTTTTATATTTATCTGTTAATTCCTTAACCGGATGAACCTCCTTAAACCGTATTTCACTTTGCATAAAAATCCGCATGGTGTAATCACCGTGAAGTACGCCGTCTTATATTTGTTTTCGCAAATGGCTTTGTGCACAATTTCTCGTAACCCGGCATCAAGATGCAGCACTCGAGTGAAAGAGCAGAGGGGCATAATGGGTATTGCAATTGTCAATGAAAGAGAGGCGGGAGGGAGGGCGAAGAAATTTTCCATTTCGCCGCGGGACTCGGGATCATCTCCGCCCGCGCGAACCTGATGAAGACGGGAATGTAAAGTCGTGCGCAGGGAAATGGCGGAGCGGAAGAAAACGCGAAGATAGAGAAGCGTTGATCGCGGGACTCGTGAATTGACCCGTGAAACCTCGGAATAGTTCAACTTTAACGCCCGCCGGGTGATAAGTCAGGGTGGAAAGGTCGAATCGCGCCGATCAGGAGAATCAATTCGATTTACTGCTGGCTCGTGAGCCGGTTCGTAAAAATAGAAGTGCGTGCACACTCTCTCTATCGGCGAGCCGGAGTACAGATTCATTATTTATCAGATGAATTATTTATTGTTAGAATGAAATCTACCGTCCTTCGAATCTAGAGCGTAGAACTTTATTTATCGGATGAAGAAGATTCCTGCATTTGTTCCCCTAAGTCTTCTTACATTGCCAGATCGCGGGATTAATTATTCATTTCAATCTATGACGTTTGCGTGCGTTAAACCTACAGAACTCGAGTTCCATTCATTCGGAATCGTGCTGCAAAGATTGTAAGGGTTGTAACAGGAGTAACGTGCTTTAATGATAGGTAAAACGGTTCCCCGGGAGCAACAGGTAAAGCATATTGGGAAATTGAAGTTGACGGTAGAATTCAATACGTTTCTGTTATTAATACTACACGCAGATTATGGATTATGTTAATCTTTCAGATGATCACTTCGAAATTTCGATACAAAATTAATTAACGTTGATTTAATGATTGTTTAAAATTAGGTTCGCTAGAAATGACGAAGTAGACGGTTCTCCTCATCTCTCCTAATCTTCCTGGTAGAGTTGGCTCGTTAGAAAGTAATACTGAAGTGAAACAGTAGACGTACGAGTTTAGACAGCTCCGAGAGTGATTATGCGATAGAAAGCGGTTTCCGTCAAAGAAAACGAGCTGTGAGCTTAAGGGGATTCGCCGTTACACGAATGAATGCTCCGCTGTTCCGCGTGCGGCTCCTCCGTGCCGAGGATTACTTCATCAACCAATCTAATTCTCTGATTGAAGTTGCCAGGCGGAGGGATTTCTCGAATCTCATTTCAACGCGAGTCAAGTCAAACACGTGAATGGCGCGCAATTTTCATTAGGTGAAATCAGTCATAAATTAATGTCCCACAGTTTCTACACTACATTAAATCGCCTGTCCTTTGCATAAATTTCATATTTTCGCTTGAATTAAGGAGGTTCCTTGCTATGTACCAGATGAACCTCCTTAAGAGATTTTACTTAAACATTAGTTTTAACGCTGGAATTGATTGAAAAGTTCGACGCGAGATTAAGGATGCATTCGATGAACCGAAAACGGCGCGTCTCTGCGAACGAATTTGCACGTGAATGCCCGGCGGATTATGCGAATACCGATAGCAGAGGCGCGGAACGTTTTTTTTCTCTTTTGTTCTTTTCCCCCCGCGTCTCTCCCGGGCCGTCCGCCCTTTATCTTCCTGTTCTCCACTCAATTTCCGCAGCCTGTATTTTGACCCGGCGATTTTCCGCCGTTCGGCTGCACCCTTATCACGTTCCTCTTGAATGTTCTTCGTTTTGGAATGTCGCCATTCCCAGGCATTGCCAC
>SMSR01015439.1:32926-51939 GCA_019453355.1 Ceratina japonica | reverse complement strand
TGTACCATTGCATGGACACATGCGTAGAGTTTATTATCTCTTCGTTCTTCCAACCTATTTCAACGATAGTATTGATATATATCTCAGCCACTTGAACGTTAGATCATCGAAACATCGAAACATCGAGCGATATATCATTTTCAGCCGCCTGAATTGGAACATCGAGTTGCCGATAATTTAGCCGCCTGAAGTTGGTTTCGATGTAGTCGATAATTCAGAAAAATTAGTCGACTAAAAATATCGTTGGTTAGTATCGACTAAATCGATAGTTCTTAGTCGATGGTGCCCATCATTACGGCCTTCTAAATTCCTTTCATGCAGGTTCCCTTTGGTGCATATGTACGGTTCATGTCGCATGACTCGATGACAGGCGCAGGCGCAGACCAATTAAGAAATACAATCGTATCTTGCTTATTCATCCATAAACCGTACATATGCACGGAAGGGAACCTGCATGAAAGGAATTTAGAAGGCCGATTTGGCTCTTTTGTTACGGGTTCGTAACGCGGATGGAGTGCCTGGTCTTCGCACTCGGTTATCCGTGAATGTCCTTGATCTCTTGATAGATGTCAGGGACGGGTATGTGGGGTCCTTTGCCGATTTAAGGAGTTGAAACTCGCCAATGACCGTTTTAAACTGTTTATTCCAGAGTTAGAGCTAATCACTGACTTGACTCGCAACTAACTATTAATTTTGGACGTGATCGCGACTGCGTGCGATCGGGCGACAATTACAAGCGTCTTCAGCGACTTGTCAAAACGAACGACGCCGCGTACAGGGTACGCGAGCTATTTAAACTGTCTTTGTTGTCAATTTCATAATTGATGACCTACTCAAATCCACTGAGTTTGGTTTGTACTCCTTTATTAAAGAATTTGCCGCGCAGCGACCTATATCGGTGTCGCAAGCTGTCAGCGGTTTATTCGGGTTACAACAGGACTCCAGACAGACCAGGAGCGGCCTTCTTTCTATTCATATCTTTTATCGCAGCTTCAAGTTCGTCGTTGGTGACAGCGAGATCAGAGGACCAATTAGATGGCAAGATATGAATTTTTCTGTTCCTGGAATTGGGAAACAGAGCCGTTAGGACGTTGTCTAGCAATTGCGGATCCAAGATCTGAGTAAGCGGCGTACTGGGGATAGCGTCGTTTCTGGTCGCCCATCGATAGGGTTTGCCCCAAGGATCGTCGTCGAGTTCTTTAATCATCTGCGTCCAGATTGCTGATTTCTCGTTGACGATAGCAGTTTTAAGCTTCTTCTTAGCCGATCTATATCTCGATTCGAGGAGAGAGAGCATGGTAGAAGGGATGTGGCTCTTCTTCCGAGCTCTCTGCCACTTCCTGCGTTTAGCGTAGCAATCGGAGCGTAGAGAAGCGATCGAGTTGTTCCACCAACCCTGCGGAGGGAGTTTATGCGACGCAGAGCATGGATTCATACATGCGTTGCTGATGCCTGCAAGGGAGATGCGAATTATTTTAATCTTGCCATGCAGTTGTCATGTTAGCGTAGTGTTTTGTTAGCAATATTGTTTTCCCATGCATAGGAAAGGGAGGAAGCCAAGCAAACATCGGGATTAAAAGATCGTTTGTTCCATTTAGGGAACGATTTCGATTGTATTTTGAATTTGCTAGCCATGTTTACCCGAAATGCAATGAAGTAATGGTCAGAAAGCGTCTCAATTGGCAGAATATGCCAATCAAAGACAGAGGAAACAGCGAGATCGTTACAGAACGAGAGATCGACAATCGATGTCCCTTGAGGACGAACACATATCGGGTTATTTCCATAATTGAGGACAGTAAGTGAATTGGCATGTAGCCAACGAGACAGGATAGAACCACGTAGATTGTTCTTTTTACATCCCCAGAAAGTACCAGCAGCGTTAAAATCACCTCCGATAAAAACCGGAGATTTAGGGTGCTTGGATAGAATAATATTCGAGATGATATCGAGACTGGTGTCGAAGGTCGAATGAGGTTCGTTCGGTGGACAGTAAACGGCGACAAAGATGGCAGAAAATACCTTTATCGCCGTAATATTGTTATCGATCAGAATCGACTCGACGCTGTCGGAAGGAACGCCGTTAATGACCAACGCAGATTTATTTAGATTGTCGCCAAGCCATCCAGGGCGACAGCAGTTGTGTGGTTCGGAGATAAGCGCAATCTTATATCCTTGGGATATAATAGTTTCCTCAAGGAGGGATTGCGACGCCGAGGAGTGATTGACGTTAGCCTGGATGATATCTAGAGTGGCTGGGACGACATCGTTTTGTAGAACGGAGCGATGGTCACGACGTATCGGGTCGAATTGAATTTTATTGTCGAGGCGGAGGCGGCATCTTCTTCGTCTCCATATACTTTTTGAGGGTCGTGCATAAGGAAGATCCCATTCTATGCTGCAGGTCAAATTTAAGGCGTTCGCAGAGCTTGCATCTTGGTTCTTGAGCACTACTTGGTAGGGTGATTCAGGCCTCCACATTTGTAGTACCAGTCGGACATGTCATAATTTTCGGTGCAGTTGCCACGTACGTGCCCAAACCACCAGCATTTATAGCACTGGGCTGGTCTGTTGTCTAATGGTACGAATTTGGCCGTCGACCATCCAATAAGGGCGCTTTTAACTAAAAGAAGCTGGAAAGCAGCATGCTCGTCGCATTTGCACCATGCTGTCGCTGTGCCACGGTTATTAGGGCGAAAGGGACCAACGATAAATTTAAATTCTGTGCCGCAAAACTTGCCGAGAGCAGCTGAAACATCATTCGGAGTGATTGACGCGTCGAGGTTCTGGATGAGTAGCTCCTTCAATTTCGAAGGGCAGGAAATTCGTACCTCGTCTTTGTTAAAGATTTGCTCAATTTTTTCGACGAACTTGGAAGCAACGGAGCTCTCCTGGACACCGGGAATTTCGAGGATCAGCCCTCCATTTACAGAAGAACGGGGTAGTAAAGATTTTATCCCTAACTCTTCCAGGTTAATGCGTTCTCGGGCCTTTGAGATTATCTGGGGAAGAGATATGTTAGCAGTTTCGCCGGTTTAATATAAACGACCTGTGAATTTCTGGGACGGCGAATGCGGGGGGTTTCACCTTTTCCCGGAGAGATACCAGTAGGATTGACGGTAAATTGCCCAGAGACGATCGCAGGGCGATTATCGGTGGAGAATTGAACGGTTTCTACCGAAACGACGCGTAGAGGAGCAGGGTTCGTTTGTTTTTTGATCCTAGTGTTACGACGACTAACTACCGTCGTCCAACTAGTTTGGGGGTTGGGATGCATTAGGTGGAGGTAAAGGAGGGAAGTTACCTGGAGCGTTGCAACGGTCAATAGGCGCTAAGAAGTTATTGGGGCGCGCAGAGGGATCAGCAGAGGAGACTGAGGGTTGCTTATTCTCTAAGAGGGAAATAATTTCCTTCCGGAAATTGTCCAACTTAAGATTGGTGTTATCATTGCAAGCTTTGACGGTTTCTTCAATGATGCTTTTCTTGGAAGTGGTAGGCGAGCAGTTTTGTATCGTTTTCGCAACGTTCTCTTCCTGCTGCATCATCCTGGCTTCAAGGAAGGCGATCCTTGAGCCTTGCTCTCGTAGAAGATGGTTAAGCTTTTTATTTTCAAGAGCAAGGTCTCTGCACGTGCCGCACATTCCATCGGCTGACGTCTTGTATGCAATTGCATTGCTTATTTCTGTCAGCCAGGCTTCCGTCCGACTGAGATAGGCTTTATATGTGCCTTTAAGGTTGTTGGAGGTCATCCGAACCTTGTTAATAGTCGCTATGCACTGGTGCATATGTGACGCGATTATGTCCGCTGGTTCGTTCAACAGAGAATGTACATCGTCGCTAATTATATTGTCTGAGTCATACTGATCGTCAGAGCAATGGGGCTTTTTAGTACACCCGCTATTTGGGGAATAGCGATGGTAACTTGAATTTAAGCCGGAGGCAGTCAGCGTAAGTTGACGTTTACGTTTGACTGAGGAATTAGATTTGACTGATGGCGCCCTGTAGAGAGAAGGGTCGTCTCCAGCCTGTACAGCGTCAGAAATGGGAGGACTTCGTTGAAGAACGTGTGTCGGAGTGTGTGCCGCACTGTATGCGTACTCAGGCCTTACAAAAGTATCGTCTTGAATGACCTGAGACGAGTTGACAATAGAATCATCCTCGATGGCGTTATCTACATCGAATACGGGGATAATGGGGACCCTGTTTCTGGTACCAGGATGAATAGGGACAACATTGGCTCTCTGAGAGTTCAGAGAGGTGACCTGTGTTGAGGTCGCAGAGAGAGAATATTTTTCAGAGGGTTGAGAGAGTATATTATTGTTAGTGTTAGCCATATTGGTCCCACGAGAAGAGTCGGAATAGATATCACCCCATGCTCGGGGAACCCTGATACCACCTGGGGGTCGGGAGGTACCCAGGGGTTGGTCGCTTGGGACAGGCTTGCCTGCCTGCCGTGCCTTGTTATATAAAATGCAACAAGACACTCCCCTTCGCCGCGCACCATAGCTTAAGGATGAGGGTTTTTTGAAGAGGTGTACTCCTCGCAGGCCGGCCGATTGAGGCAAGCCCCCCGTTCCTCCGAAACATGACCACAGGTTTACGGTATGAGATTTAGGATAGGCACTTGACAGAAACGTGGAAAAGTGCCTAATCGACGGAAGACCGGTCGAACTCCTAAGAAGAATAAATGATATACGTCGATTCGACGTGTAGAAGGCATCGATTTGATATCGACGAAGATAGAGATAACAAGAGAAGACGAAGAGATGACTCTTCGATTGGCAGCGAGAAGATATCGTATGGAATTTATACCATCTGTGAGTTATAGATAAAGAAAGGATGGTTGTAGCCAAAAAACATGATAACAGCAGCAGGTGGTGGCCGCAGGTGGCTTAACACGCGCTGCGAAGTTACATCGGAGCATAAGAAACATAATAGAATGGAGAAAGCGGGACCAAATAGTGGTAGTCAGATAAAATGACTCACTTGGCGTATACTCTGTATTGGCGTAGGTTCAGCCAAGCTGGTATCTCCAATGTTGCACAGGCGTAGAAGACGATGCTCTTCTGTCGTTGCTTCGACGATCAAGACAGCAGAAACGCATCTGAGGAAAGAATGTTTTGGCTATAGTTTGTAGTGAGACAGTACGATATCTTCGGTAGTCTAGTGGTGTTCGTATCTATATCTTCGGCATTACAGTGGTCAGATACTTACATTTAATGCGTTTTCGATGCAGCAGGAAGTAGAATTCGTTGAACAGCTTGAATATAAGATATAGAATCTCCGGGGAACAAGAGGCTGTCTTTATTTAACTGTTTTCTTTATGTTTCAGCTGGGCTCGGCAAATATGTGGATTCGATTAGTATTCTCGGATGCACATGGACGTAGTGCAGCCCATAATTCACACAATATAAAGTACAGGGTCCGAATTGTGTGATTGAAGCGTGACGTAAACTAAATCTCCCTACAAGCAAGTAAGACGTGTATGCTCTACCTTTCAGAGATATCGAAGCGTTTCCGAGGCAAATGGGAAGACTGTACATGGATTAGGCCATCAGGGATGCAGGAATTACTGACATCACAATTACGATAATAGATCGAAGTTAAATAAACAGCCTGGTGACAGAGAAGTAAAGTTCAATTATTGAGAACCAGTACTGATCTTTGTGTATTGTAGCAATATATTTCTAAATTCAAACTGTAGTTGAAATTAAATAATAAAATAAATACATGACCGTGAAACTATTGTATGATTATTCGTTGTTCAATAATCAAATATATCTAAAGTACAAACTGTGCGTAAGTTAAAGAGGATAGATGAGCAGGTGTAAGGTCATTGACTTCTTAAAGGGGAGCTGTCACTATCATAACATATAAGAATCGACTCATGTCTACAAATTTACATAGAAGTTAAGAGAATAACTATAAATTATTGATATTTAGCAATTGTTGACAAGAATTAAACTTTAGAGCAGACTAGAGTTGAATGATAGATATACTAAGCTTGAACTTAATTTAAGGTTAGGAAATCTGTCATTTCAGGGTAGAAATACAATGAATGAATATTTATTTCAGGGTAGCATGCAATAAAATCGTTCTTTTATTTCCAGGTTCATTTGGAAGTCGTCGTGATGCAGCAAGTAGGGGAGAAGATACTCCGATGACGAGACGGCACACAGGACAGCGTGTAAGAGAAAGGTAAGTAAGCCTGCCAAGTTGAGAAACTTACAGCTTCATCTTCAGGTAAGTATATAAGGAATCACATCCCGTGTCAGGAACTATTCATTTCCATAATATTAAATTCTCCTTTCAGGTATACGTAGGCCACGTTGATCGGAGAGCAGCACTGCATCTACTCTTACTGCTATATATACACTGTAATATTGAATAAACATGCTTTAAATATATTCCGAATTACACTTTCTATCATTCTTACATGTAAATTGTCTGTTAGAATGTAATCTATCGTGTAAGAGTATCAGTGGGTAGATAGATATTCGTAGTGCGTGTATTTAGAGTCGAAGAGTAGAATAGTTGTAGAGAGTGGAATTGTATGGTGTCGTGGCGTTGGTAGACAGAATGTAGAGTGTATGGATAGAAAATTAACATATTCAGACTCACATTGCAGACACAGGAGCTCGTACGTATGTCGTAAAGTATTAATTACTTACAGGAGGCCTCGTAGGATTAACATGTAGTCGTTCGCTTCATTTTCAGGTGAAATATCCTTCGTCCTATAATAGTATTCGTATGATATTCATTGGGAGAAATTTAATTTCGAGATTGCTTACATTTTGCGTAGTATTGTTGAACTAGATTTGGTTTGGCATTGGGTGTTTAGCCAATTATTTAGATCTGTGGGCTTCGCAAGTACTAAAATGAGGCAGTACACGGTTAAAATATACGTAAATGAGTTTCGCTTGGGCAAGCGAGGTGTAAACACGTTCGAAGGTGCCTGGCGAGTGTAAACACAATACATTGAATATTGTGCGCAATTTAGCTTTTGGAGCTTGTTTCCTCTAAAAATCTGGGTGTTGCAAGTGTTCCTGAGTACAGAAGCATTTGTTAAGTAAGGAGTATTTTTTGATCATGTCTTCTTCTGTGCCTACCAATTCTACTACTGTTTCCTATGCGAAAATGTTGCAATCGGTGAAACGTCCTACAAGGGATCAAGCTATTGTTCTGGACTCTATGGAAAGTCTTTCTCTACAGGACTACACTGTTGCAATTGGCAACCTAATTAACCCAAATAACATACGTTTTGCATCTCGCATGTCTCATGGGAGAGTGTGTTTATATCTGAACTCTAAAGAACTGGTTGACAAACTGACAGATAAGAAAGTGACTGTGAAAGTGGGTATATATGATTTAGAAATACGTCCGTTAATATCTAAGGCAAAACGTATTATTCTTTCAAATGTTTGCCCTATAATTCCTTCAGAATTAATTACTGAGGAATTGGCAAAACTCAACATAAAACCTGTGTCTCAAATAACAGATGTTAGAGCGGCTATCAATTTGCCTGGTTATGCTCATATTATGAGCTTTCGAAGGCAAATGTACATTCAACCGGAAGATGTTGTAAAATTACCAGAAACCTTACAGTTAAATTATGACAATACGGTTTTTTGGATTTACCTTTCTGCTGAGAAGATTGTTTGTTTCTTATGTAAGGAAGAGGGCCATTTGGCCAGATATTGTAAAAACAACGAACCTACTGCTAATCATCCTCCTGAAAGTTTGGCTGAAGAGCCAAATAACAATAATCAAGCTGCTGTGACTTCAGAAGATGTGACCAATTTAACGGTTCTTCCATTTACAATGAACAAACGACAGCGTTCCAGTACAGCTTCTAGTTCTTTGAATCAAACCGAAGATATTTCAGCGGATTCAGTCGACAATAGCAAAGGCGTCAAAAAAGGTCATAAGAAGATTAAAACGTCAATCGTGGAAGAAAGGATCTCTATCGATGAAGTGACTAAAAAGTTAGAACCTGCTTATATGAACATTGTTAACAACGCTCTTGACTACCCATTATCTTTTGATCAGACTGTGCAATTTATCGTGGACACCCATGGAAAACAGGATATTAAAAACATTGTGAAGAAGTATACACTGGATACTCAGTCTTTAGTTGATATGCTTTCGAAAATTTAAGGAATTATAAGTGATAGAAGTATAAAAGCAAGAATATTAAGAATAAAGAAACGTTTGATCAACTCCTCTAACGAATCTTTGAGCGAAAGTATGTATTCTACTGACGATAATTGAATTCCACTTCCGATTAATTTTCTATTCAATATTCTATTAAATACTGCGTATATGGTGAGAATTTTATATTGGAACATGAGAAGTTTCAACAGGCGCAAACATGAATTACAGTCAATTCTTCAAAATATTGATGTTTTTGTAGGAGTTGAGACTTGGCTCAAACCTACAGAGGAGATTAACTATGCAGGTTTTATTCCTTTTAGAAAGGATAGAGTACATGCTAGAGGTGGAGGAATAATAATTCTTATTCGTAAAAACTTAGCATATGTAGAAATAAGTAATATTTCATCTCCTGATCAGTCAGTAGAAATTTGTGGTATAAGATTCACTAATATTTTGCCTTCTCTAGAATTAATTGTTTGCTACAGAGTTCCAGGTCATGTACTTTCTCAATTACAATGGGATCAGATTTTTGAAAATATTAATACTAATAATCAAGTAATTTTTATGGGTGACTTTAATTCCCATAATAGAATATGGAATTGTAATGCCTCAGATACGAATGGGTTAAGGCTTGAAGCTTCGTTGGTTGAAAAAAATTTATTTCTTCATAACGGAGATATTTTAACGTATGTGGATGTTTTTAGAAATTTTAAGTCAAATATTGATCTGGTTTTTTAACCATGAATGTTGCAGATAAAGTTGATGTTAAAGTACATGACGAAACACTTGGTTCTGATCATTTTCCAATTTTTGTTTGTATTAATCTTGAAAGACACCAGTACAAAAAAGCTCCTTCGATATTACAACTAAGCGAACTGACTGGTCTAAATTTGAGTCAGCCTTATTCAAGGATTACCCCTGTTTTCTCAGCACAGAATACGAATGTTTATCCCCTAGTAAAAAATATGAATACTTTGTAAATGTAATTAATAATATCAGTAACCTGTGTTACTCTTCCGAAAAAAGCTTATTTTGGAAAAAGAAGTAACCCAGTTCCATGGTGGGATGAAGATTGTAACAAAATTAAACGCTTGAGGAGAGCTTCTTTTAAAAAATGGAATTTCTCAAAAAATTTGGAAGACTTAATTGTTTATAAGAAATACTGTGCGTTAGCTATCAAAACTTTAAAAAAAAAGAAAAAAGATTGTTTCAAGGAGTTTGCAAACAGTTTAAATTTCAGAACTGACCCTTGTTTTGTTTGGAGAAAGTGTAGAATATTTAAAAATAAATGGGTAAAAGTAAATTCTTGTCATGTATCACAACATAATCAACAGGAGAAAGATATTGATGTTGCATTAAATAGCTTGAGCCCTCCTTGGGTTTTTACAGATCCTGATTGGATTCCTAGTTGTGGTAGCAATGACTTTTTTGATATGTATTTTGATTTTGTTGAGTTTAATATAGCACTTAATAATACTAATAGTAAATCATCGCCAGGCATGGATGGTATCACTTATGAATTATTAAAAAGGCTACCTGTTCAGTTTAAATTGTTACTTTTAGATATTTATAATCAAATGTATGAGTCAAGTGATTATCCATCGTCTTGGAATTGTTCATTTCTTCACTTTATTAATAAGCCAGGAAAACAGGGTGTACGACCGATATCGTTGACCTCTTGTTTATGTAAATTGTTTGAGTTACTCTTAAAAAACAGATTACAATGGTGGATCGAATATAATCAACTTATTCCTACTGAACAGAATGGATTTAGAAAAGGAAGATCATGTACTGATAATGTAATGAATTTATTGTTAAAAGTTGAAGAAGCGTTTATGAATAAGAAAAGTGTCTTGGCTGTTTTCCTCGATGTTCGCAGTGCATTCGACAATGTTAACAGTGATATTTTGTTAGAAAAGCTTGCTTCTTTAGGATGTACTAAAAAATTAATTAGATTTGCTAAATTTTTAACTCATGAGAGAATGATTTATACTGCCTCCTTGGGTAACTCCTTTAGAAAAGTTTATAAAGGTGTTCTTCAAGGTGGAGTCCTTAGCCCTCTTTTTTATATAATATATATATCTAATATAACAAATAAATTATCAAAAGAGGTTACTGTTTCGAAATTTGCCGACGACATAGCGTTGTATTCTAGTGTTTCTCTCTTAAGAGAATCTAAAATAGTAATTGAGAGTTCTGTAAAGACGGTCATTGATAACTTACTATATCTTGGACTTGAGTTGTCTCCTCAGAAGACAGTCCTTATTTACTTCAATAATAAAAAGATCCTTCCTGGTGAGATTAATATCAGGATTGGGAATTGCTGCGTGCATTCGAGTGAAACAGTTAAGTTTCTAGGTGTAATTTTTGATTATAAGTTAAATTTTGATTCTCATGTCAATTTAATGCTCACCAAGTGTACAAGAGCTTTGAATATTGTTAAGTTTTTATGTGGTACTTGGTGGGGATCGCAGCCTGCTACTTTAATAATTATGTTCAAAAGTTTTGTTAGATCTATTTTAGAATATGCAATTTTTGTTTATTTTCCGCGTCGTAAAGATCTTATTGGTAAATTGGAAAAAATTCAGTTTGCTGCTATAAGAGCGGCTTTCGGTTATCGGACAAGTACACCCACAAACATTCTGTTAGCGGAATCCAAATTAATTTTAATTCAAGAACGAGCTAAATACCTATGTTCACGTTACTTAATTAGAGTTTTGTCAAATTCTAATTTATCTGTGTATGATAGCTTGATAAGCTACCATAATAAATGTCAAAAAAATAAAAATAAGCGCAAGCGTATTATTCGTATATGTATTGAAGAAGCAATGGAAGTTGTGAAGTTTATGAAAACTAACAAGCATTATAATATCTATTGTCACGAGTTTAAGACTCTTGTCGCCCCAATTCCAGTTGATTTACTTGTTGGTAAAAAATTTAGGAAGTCTCGTAATCCTAATTTGATGATTGAAGAGATGTTATCTGTAAGTAATTCTTTGGCAATCTACACGGATGGTAGTAAAATTATTGGAAACAATTCTGTTGGTTTGGCTTGTATTTGTTTTGATTTAAACATTGAAATTAAAGAAAGTATTAATCCTCTAGCCTCTGTTTATACGGCAGAGTGTATTGCTCTAGATAAAGCAATGGACATTACTTTGAACAATGTCAATAAGAGTTTTTTCATTTACAGTGATTCGCTTAGTGCATTACAATGTCTGCAGAATAATAAAATAGAGGTAAAAACCAATCATATTATTCTGGAAATAAAGCGAAAATTCAATCTTTTTCTTCAAAGAACTCCTAATAATAGTATTATAAAGTTCTTCTGGATTCCCTCTCACACGGGTATTCGAGGAAATGAAGCAGCAGATGCTTTAGCTAAAATAGCTACTACATCATTACCTTCAGTATCTTTTTCGATTCCTCATACTGATTTATATGAAACCTATAAACGAAAAGCCTTTGTAGCAACACAGGAGCTTGTAAAACAACAAGGAAATTTTAAGGGTAAAATATTTTTTGACAGTTATTACAATACTAGTCCCAAACCTTGGTTTGCTGGTATGAGTCTTTCTCGTGATTTTATAGTTACCATTAATCGCAGTAGAGCCAATCATTATCATTTAAATGCTTCTCTTTTTCGCATCAACATTGTTAATAGTCCTGGGTGTCACTGTGGATATCCTTCTCAAGACTTGAACCATATCCTTTGGCAATGTAGTGTTTATGATTCAGAACGTTCTTATTTGATTAAACAGTTACAAGCACTTGAGATTTATCCCCCTTTTTGTATCGAAATGTTAATTGCTTCTCCAAACATTAAAGCTTGTCTATGTATTTTCTCATTTTTGAAAGTGTGTAATTTAAAAATTTAGTGCCTCTGTTATGTTAAAGAGAAATATTGTACTGTATTTTTTCTTTTTGTAATATCATTGTATAGCTGAATGAATCTCACATGAGATTCCAAATGCTAATAAAAAAAAAAATATACGTAATAGGCTTACAAAATTATGTATGGACACTTTGATCTTGTGCGGGCTATGAAATGATCCGCACGATGAATTACGAATGCGATCCATATAAATACGTAAATAAGTAGATTCTGATAAAATAGAAGCTCGAATGAAAGGATGTTAGCAGTATAGGCATGGAATTTACCGTGTAGGTACTTGGGAAAGCCCAGGAGTTCGATTCGTCGAACAATCTCGAACTAGCGGACACGTGGCATGTTCGGCCGCTGCAGCGCTTTGGCGATGAAATAACGATGTAAGAGTTAAAGCCCACCTGATAAAGTATGTGGCCAGGGCCAGCGGTCCCCAGGGAAGTTAGATTAGCTGAAAACGAATTTGTAAGAGCCGGTCGGGGTGTTACGTAACCGATTCGTAACGATCTGCAGTCGGGAAGACTTTAATACCGATTTTCGTGAAAAATAAGTTAAGTACACACAACAATTATATGTCAGAACGTATAAAATCACATAAGGAACACAATGAAGTTCGTAGGAATTTTCAAATCAAATAAAACTTATAAAGAGTACCCGAACTGCGGAGCGATGTCGAGGCACGTCCACTCGCCTCGAGCACCATCGACCGACCCCCAACCTAACCTAACCTAACCTAACCTTTTTTTTACGGGGGGAAATCCATTATGGACACCCGGGGTAGACTGGCAGAGATCTATCAGATCCCGCCACCCTATCCCAGGTAGCGTTGGACTCGCACCAACTAAAACCCCCCGGTGGCTCCTATATTGCGTATAGGGGGATCTCGGGATCTCCTTTCGGATTGCACACGAGATCCCCCCACGCATTGCCCTGTAGGCACAACTATTTGTATATAAAGAAAGCATAGAATTTAAAAGAAAAATATGACCGTTGTCTAAGTAAAAAAAAGAATTAATTAACACATTGTAGTAGTTACACCATAGCTGGGAGCCACCTCAGCTATGGGAGATAAAGTGGATACTATCGTACAGATTTGTATTTTTTGGATTATTGGCGCACGCATGATTTTTTTCAGGTACGAAAATTGGATGGAAGTGAATAAAATTTACTGTATCCGTTAAATATCATTCTTGAAGCATGCTGTACATTGAGCACTACATGCGAACTAAGCCTCATGTACTCATGTAGTGAATTAGGCTTAAGTCCGCATGTTGTGGTTCGCCATCTTGCCTGTTTGTTTACGTTCGTTTGTTAAGTTTATGTAATGACAGATGTTGAGTATATTGTCATTGTGTCGTAGAAAATTTAAATAAAAGTGAAGAATTTGTCTATTATTTGTAATTGGCAAGTAAGGTATTACAGAACAGTTGTGAATTATCTATATATAATGTGTAAGTCAGAGAGAAATAACCAAAAGGGAATATAGGATTCGTCATAATTATAAACTTGTGAAATAAATTAAATAAATAAATAGATAAATAAAATATGTAAGTACTAAAACAGTAGAATATGATAAAAGTAAAATAGCGAATAATTGAAAATAAAGTACAATAAACTAGAATAATATAGAATAGTCTAAAATAACATCAAATAGAGTAAAATAAATACATAAAGAATAAAATAAAATAAAATAAAATATAAAAATAAAAAGGAAATAAAAGAGTGAAAGCAAGACTAGAATGGTAGTAGTGTAAAAATATAAAATAATTAAAATACGGTTTACACAAAATAAAATTCAAGTAAAGGAAATAAAATTTGTCAATTATAAAACTATAAAACTTAACTTGTAGAATAAATAAATTAAATAAATAAATAAATAAACATATAAGACAACATCTATACACAGTAGTTAAAACTCGCTGATATTTGATATAAATTAATTTTTATTCTAGTTAACCAATGCAATAGGCAGATTCCCACGTCAGCTTGTTTCAATGATTTAAATGGTTTTGTGATTGTTAGAAATTTGGTAAAAGGGAAGAATGCATGAGTGACATGGAGTTCACAGAAAACGGGATTTCTTTCCTGGAATCAACGGTATCGTCGATCCCTAGGAATTCGATGTTACGGGAATCTGTAACATCGAACAATGATAGGAATGTGATGACAATACGCTAATCCCTTAAGTCGATTATCTGGCGGTCCAATTTCTTCGAAGCCGCGAGTGAGTAATCACAGCCGTGGTACGCAGACCAAGAGACGGAAAGTCGAAATTTAGAATCACGCGTTTAATATCAATATGATCGGAATTTGATCGGACGATATAATTTCAGCGTACAAGGATCGCGAGATATTATATAACGGGAAAGAGAAGGACTGTGGAGAAGGAAATCGTGGCATCACGATTTCGACTGCCGATGGTCACTTCGAAATTGATCGTCGGAGAGTGTGCCCCTCTTCGCAGCAACTGTCGAGACGAAATCGATTTGGTTATCCGAGTTTTTATCGCCGTACCAATCGATATAACTGAGAGCAGTTAGTTTAAGACGAGGTACTCCAGTCTTAAACAATAAATTGTTAAGAGCAAGCGTGCCTGGGTTTCAGTCCGTCAGAATTGCAGTAACGCAATCAGAGAAGACGTTTCAGTCGCCAGGCGAGTTTCGTCTCTTGCAATTTAGGACGGTTTTTTCGTACGTTAAGCGGACAAGCAAAGGGATCTTTATCGAGATACTGCATACAGCAGTAAAGGTCTCTCTCGCCTCCACTTGCGAGAGAACTACCGAGTTCTCGCCTCGAAGGCAGCGAACGCGAGAGAGAGAGAGAAAGAGAGAGAGAGAGAGAGTTGCGGAGATAGGCGGAGATAGGCGGATATAGAACGAACGACTCCGACGTCAACGCCGGAACGAAACTGTGCGACACATACAACGGAGACGAGGTGGTACCGCGCGAAATGAAAAATGAAAAACGAGAAAAACGGCCGGTACTTGGTGGATTCCGCCGTAAATATATTTTCGATCAGCACGAGGGACGCCCGCGTGAGGTCCGCGAACACCTGCCAGATCCGCCGTCCCTGTCCAATGCGAAACAGAAATATTGACGTAACACGTTCGGGCAACCTGGAACGGAACGACTCGAGACGCCGCTCGAACAGACGCGCGCGCGACTCATCGAAATTTTGTCGTCGCTCCACGCGCGTGACAACAACACCGATCGAACGTGAACGACGCGTCGTGGTAAGAATCGAACGTGCGCGTACTAATTCTAAAACTTAGGACCGTTCTCGAAGTGTAAGGCACTAAGGTGCGCCTTCATTTCGCTTTAGAGAATAGGAGGAGGAGGATAAGTTAGGATTGACGTGACTATTGTTGTTTCGTATATAAATGTATATTTCTATTCAAGATTTACATACCAATAGTTTTCCTCTCTGTTATGCTGATGCCTCGTTAGGTGACTGTCGTATTTATCGAATGGCCAGTACCGGTTAAGGATCAGAACCCGTACGCGGTGGATCACTTTATATCGACTAGCGACGCGATTTAGAGTTTAATATTCTAAGACGGTACTAAGGTCTCGCGGTAACAATAACGATAATACTGGCGATAAGTTACAGAACCAAATGAACACCTCATGGCCCTTGTCCATGAGTATTTATACTAATTAAAGGAGAACAAAACAGTCAGCATATTGCCCAACGTAATATCGAGGCGACAAGATTCCTGATGACCGCAATATGTTCGAAGCATCAGCATTTCCTAATACTATTGCATTCTTTAACGTGTGGAAAGATAGATGTTGAAAAGGAGAACATCAAGACGGACGTAACAACGGAACGGCGTTATCGCCGCTCCCTACTCTTCGGTAGGACGACCGTGTCGACGGACCCGTTTCCACCAAGTTCCATCGAACACTCGGACCACACCTGAGCGTCGTGAGAGGGAACGACGGTGAGTACTCGTCCGCCTTCTGCCACCGCGTTTTTGAGAAATTACGGCTCCTTACTTTCCCTTACGTCCGCTCGTCCGGAGGAAACGTGACGACGCGTTGGTCTCGAACGCGGGCGCCCAGCGCCCCCCGGCCGAAGGGGTCGCGTGTTTCATCGAGCCTTGGTGTACTACTGCTACTGCTGCTGCTGCTAGTACACCTACTACCCGGACGACGGACGAGAATTGGGCAAGATCGAACCAGGCGGACCGATTTCTTCTCTCGCGAACGTGTCGTGGTTCGCGTATGTCCTCGTTTCGGAGGCAACGAATCGAACGTGGGATCGCGGGGTGCGAGGCCGTCGAGCACGGCCGCGCGTCCCCGAGTTCCATCGACTCGACTTTTTATTTTTACCCGAACGAGGTAAATACACACGCGCCTGCCTCCCGTTCGGAGAGACAGAGTGTTGTTGTTGTAGTAAAACGTCATTAGCGTAGGAGCCGCGGCCGAGTCGCGCGACACCGCGTGCATTTCGACCGTTCGGTCGTGGTCGCGGATCGACCAGAGGAGAACGCGGAGGAGAGGATCCATGCATCGGGGCATTCCCGTCGTTTCCTTCTTCCTCCCTTCTCGTTACCACGTCCTTCGACGGCTGATTACGCACTTTGCGCCCGACCGGCCGACCACCCGTAGTACACAGCTACTACGTCGTTGCGTGTCGGACGGCGCATTCGTCCCGGACGCGCAGTGTTTCGCCCTTGTCGGCGACGCCCGGCGCCTTCCGAACGATGGCGGAGAAAGCATCGAACGCGCAATGGAACCGTGCAACGTGCTCGCAGACACACGAACCTGCGCGAGTGCGTCACCTCGCGGCTGACGCGAGTCGTCCACGTCTCACCGCGAGCGTGGAGCGACCGTCCGCTAGGGCCACGACCGCTTCGTCGTGTCGCCGCCGTTGTACGATTTCGAACGAGGCTCGGAAAGATCCGAGCCCCTGACGGCGGCCGCGGACCTGCGAGAGTGTCCGCTCGGACACCGCTCCGCGCTCCGCGTCAGCGCGGGGACGATCTTCGGCTTAGGAAGCGCGCTCCCGGGTACCAGTTTCGCTGCTTCGGAAACGAACAGCGCAGAAAGAAAAGTAACACCAAGAGATTTTATAACGAATTTTCAAACATACAATTACCCTGAACGGTGGATCACTTGGCTCGTGGGTCGATGAAGAACGCAGCTAATTGCGCGTCAACGTGTGAACTGCAGGACACATGAACATCGACATTTCGAACGCACATTACGGTCCACGGATACAAGTCCTGGACCACGCCTGGCTGAGGGTCGTTCACGTACACCACAGACTGCTTGCGCTGCGTCCGGTCCCGACCAGGCTCTCTAAGGCGTTTACCTCCTCATCGAACGAAAAAGGCCATCGTCGAACGTGTGCGTGTGCGCGAGAGTGTCGTCGTCGTCGTCGTCGTCGTCGTCGTTGTGACAACACTGCCCCACCCGTAAGTCTCCCCGAACAGAAAGGGGCGCGTACGCGAGTCGGGATGACCTCTCGAACGAATGCCAAACACGACTGACGACTACACGGCGAATCACGAACGCGCACACGTGATTGACTTCCTAGGGGGAAGACACTTGAGCATCGCGTCGCGGGCCCGGAACCCGTGCAGCGTACGAGCGATTGTTGGACGTTCGTCGGCGTTCATCGCGGCGAGAGAGTCCTGTCCGTTCGGACGTTACTGTACCGTGGTGCGTCTCTTCGAATCGCACGTGCGATGCGCGCGGCGACGCTACGAGGAATGTCTATCCTGTGCGGTCGCGTACCTGCGCGAGTGCCGCTCTCCGCGTAGCCGGCGCGCGTGAGTCGTTCGCCACGGCGTTACGACCACCGCCCCACGCGCGAGAGAGGAGGCATCGCTCCGAGCGTCGCACATCGAATCGGTCTCTCCGGTCCCCGGTCGCGCTCCGTACAGTTCGATGCGCTCTCGCCACTATCGCGTATAGCCGTCGCCGCCGCCGCTGCGAGACAAGCGAATGAGTCGCGCCCGCGGTACGGTCGTCCTACTCGAACTTGAAACGGACGTGGGGACCTCGTCGAGCAGCGCCCCCGACGTCGTCTGAAACGAAACTTTTTTCGAACGCAGTAGCGTTACGAGCGGAAGCGAACGGAGAGGAGAGAGATACGTGAGAACGGAAAAAAGAGAGAGAGAGACACGGAGAGGAGACGCCGTTGTCCCCTTGTCGTTCTCGATCTCGAGACCGCGCAGTCCGAGTCGTCGGTCGTCCAGTTCCCGGAGAGCGAGCTCTCGTGCGCGTTTCGCGCCTTCCACTCGCGCAAGTTCCGGATGTGTCGCGGAACCGCTGGAAGGTCGTCGAACGCGAACGGGGCTGCGAAAGAGAATGGACGTTAAAACCATCGTCGATCATTCGTGCGACTGTTCGGCGAGCGTCTCGAGTCGAGTCGAACGTCAACGACGAGGAGGAAAAGAAGATAGGCCCCAGAGGCCTCTCATTTTTTTCTTTTTTTCCGTCTCTCGTATATCCAATCTCGCACGAGCGCGCACACCTCCCTCTCGCGCGTTCTTTCCCAACTCGGCGCGCGCGTTCTCGCACATAGAGAGACGACCTCAGAGTAGGCGAAACCATCCGCTGAATTTAAGCATATTACTAAGCGGAGGAAAAGAAACTAACAAGGATTTCCTTAGTAGCGGCGAGCAAACAGGAATTAGCCCAGCACTGAATCCCGCGGCACCACGCCGCCGGGAAATGTAGTGTTCGGGAGGATCCGTTTATCCCGAGACGTCGGACCGCGTCCAAGTCCATCTTGAATGGAGCCATTTGCCCATAGACGGTGCCAGGCCCGTAGCGACTGGTCCGCGTCACGGGAGGATCTCTCCTTAGAGTCGGGTTGCTTGAGAGTGCAGCCCTAAGTGGGTGGTAAACGCCATCTAAGGCTAAATACGACCACGAGACCGATAGCGAACAAGTACCGTGAGGGAAAGTTGAAAAGAACTTTGAAGAGAGAGTTCAAGAGTACGTGAAACCGTTCAGG
>SMSR01015439.1:11521-29956 GCA_019453355.1 Ceratina japonica | reverse complement strand
GTCTCCAAGGTCAAGAGCCTCTAGTCGATAGATTAATGTAGGTAAGGGAAGTCGGCAAATTGGATCCGTAACTTCGGAATAAGGATTGGCTCTGAAGAGCGGGGCGTGTCGGGCTTGGTCGGGAAGTGCGTCTGGCTGATGTGCCAGGCCTGGGCGAGCTGAACGGACGCGGCCCATCACTGGGTCGTGCACCCCGGAACCGAGCTCGGTCCCGTGCCTTGGCCTCCCGTGGATCTTCCTTGCTGCGAGGCTTCCGTGGCGGCTCCGCTGTCGTAGTCGTCCTCTTCGGCCGCCATTCAACGCTCAGGCTGATGGCCGCCAACGGTCGTGAGGCGTTCGCCCCGATTGAGTTGAGTCTACACAGCTCCTTTTGTGCCAACGAGACGCTTAACCATTATTATTATTGTATATATATATATATATATATATTTGAGGAATAGTTTGATAGTTATTTAAGGAAAACTTCCCTAACCGGTGTGAATAACCTGAACTGAACAAAACAGTCTGTTGGTGTTTCCGGGTGAACTACATACTTCCGACAGTAGACTCAAGTGCCGCGGTTAAGACTGTGAAAACCGTTGTCGGAATTATGTTAGGATTGCAGAGATACTGTTTGTTAAATGTTTCAGGCAAGCACGTGGTCGGCAGCCATATTGGAAGAGGGTTCTCCTGCGCGTGCCCGTCCGCCATTACGTGCTGGGTGAAAGGCGCGTTCTTAAGGAAAGGCGAGTCCACAATAGCAGTCCCGGGTGCGCGCGCGCTGCTGAGCAGTGGTGCTCATTCCGGGGATCCGTAAAGGATAGATACGCCGAGGCTATCGACGCCTAAGCCGGGCAGCCAGAAAGGGGCGAAGAGAGCGGCTTCCTCTCCAGCTGAGGCCCCGTCGTCACTGATGCTGCCTCCTCTGCCGTACAATGAGCAGTATATCTTCGAGTAGAAGCGTAAGTTAGAGGATCATCATGCTGAGGTAGTTAATGTTATTTCTACGAGCAAAGAGACGGTGGACAAAAAGAAGATATTAGGGGCGGCCTTCCATGAATACCACGAGATTGCGACCTCATGGCAGGGTATTTGATGCTGGCGGCGGATAGGGATATCATTAATAAGATGTGGAGTATTTTGACTGATGAGATGACTGCAAGCAGGTCTGCGAGTGGACAGGAACAGCTTATATCTCGCAGCTCGATGTATTGAAGGACGAAGTGGTTGCGGAATTGAAGACGGCGACGCAAGCGCTGGAGGCGGCCAGAGTCTCGCAGGAGAATCGCACGTATGCTGCCTGTGTTGGCGAAAAATGGACCGAGGTATGTAACAGGAAGAAGAGGAACGAACCGGTGAAGATACCCAAAGGTCCCGTCGTCCAGACGCAGAGTGAGGTAAGTGTGACCATCGAGCCTGCGGAGGAGGCGAAAAGGAAGTACTCGAAACCCGAGGATGTAAAGAAGATGGTCCTGAAGAGCATCGATCCGAAAGCATTCGGTATGAAGGTTTCGCGAGTAATCACCGGCAAGAAAAACTCGGTAAAAATAGTGGCCAAGGCGATAAACATGTCCAAGCTAGTAGAAGATCCGACGCTGAGGAAAGAAGGGTTAGTAGTTAGAGAGAGCGCTAAATACTTACCTAGGCTGATGGTCCGGGACGTACCGGTTGAGATGGAGGACGGCACAGTCATCGAGTCCCTCAGACAGCAGAATCTGGACCCTAAAAATGGAAAAGATGAAGATGCAAGTATCAAACTGGTGTATCGCTTTCCAGGCAAAGGAAGAACGGAGTCGTCATGCGTGATCGAAACCTCACCCGAGGTTAGATCTAGGCTGATTGCCATGGGAAGAGTCCACATCGGTTGGAACCTGTGTACGATTGCGGACCACGTGAGGGTAGTGCAGTGCTTCAAGTGCCTAGGCTTTGGACATTTGGCTGCCTCGTGCCAGAGTAAGAAAGACGCCTGTGGGATCTGTGCTGGTGAACACGAAACGCGTAAGTGCGACAAAAGACAGGACGGTTCGGTTAAATGTCGCAATTGTGTAGTGGCCGGGTTTACGGACAATGACCATACGGCTTTTGATTCGCAGAAATGTAGCATTTTCATTCGCAGACTGAAAGACAGAATTCGGAACATTAAATATGGATAGGCAGATATATCCAAATTGGAGGGTCAGGTGTGGGGCAGGGAGTGGCGACCCACCGGAGCCTAATGAGACGCCCCAGGGTGATCCACCCAATTCCGGTCGCGTTTCAACATCTCGCGATATTTCAATAACCTGCCACTCTGCTTCTTATAGAGGCACAACCGCCGGCACAGATATTACACAAACCACTAATATTCACGCTGTGGCCTCTGCCACAGTGTCCGGCGGATCGAGCGGTAGCGGAGTCTATGATGGAGATACGAACGGACGAGGACTCTAGAGGAGGGTCCTGCTGAGTACATGGCGCCAGGCGAGGGAAGCGATCCATCTGGTAGTTTCAAATGTCCTAATTGGAGGTTAGGAGTTCACAGGAGGCGGAAGCACGAACATGAAGTGAACGAAGATATCGACACGATGAGGACGAAGCAAAGATGGACACAAGAAGAAATAAATATCCTGGTACAAGCCGAAGCGGATGCGGCTACGAACACGCAGGCAGTCAACCAGTACCTAAAGCAAGCAACAGGTTCGAGTAGATCCCTAGAGGCTATCAAATCAAAGGAAACAGAGAGATACAGAGATAGGCTTGCCGCAGTAAAAGAACGAATACGCTCAGTCAGTGAGGGAGTTGGCAGCGTCGTTACCCAAGTTACTCCGAGGTGTGCGAGCCAATCCGATTCGTCTACGAACGGTGTGCTTTCCAGGTGGCTTTGCAAGATTAAAGAGGACATCGGCGAGGATATGCCTGGCGCGGCCCGTATTCTCAAGGCCATTGACCTGGCAATTGATGACAATGACCCCACGGAGGAGCTCGCTGCGTGGAGTGCTGAGACATTCCCGGCGAGGGCATTGGAAAACAATGCACGACGGACCAGAGACCTGTCTGGAATGTCCTCAAGGAAAAGGAAGAGAGCGGAATACAAAGCTTTACAAAGGCTCTGGCGGAAGAACATGTCGAAGGCCGCGAGGAAGATTCTAGACGGGGACACTGACTCAATGGACCATCCCGACTTGCGAACTCAGGTTGGCTTCTGGAGAACCGTAATTGAGAGCGGAGAAGAGGAGGACCCTGAGGAGCAGGATTCCGAGGCACTTTACAGACAGGCGGAGCATTACATCATGTATCCGGTCATACCAAAGGACGTGGCGGAGTGTGGAGTTCCCAGGGGTTCAGCGGCTGGTCCTGATGGAATTCTGTCGGATCTATGGGACAAGAATGTACCAATCACCATCAAGGCGGCCATTATGATTATCCTGCTGAAATGCGGCGGCATCCCAAAAATATGGAGAGACTCAAGGACGATTTTAATTCCTAAAGTCATGGGCGCGAAAGACCCGGCAGATGGTCAGAGGAGCAGTGAATAAGTGGCTCTGCCTACCTGAGGATGTTCCAACGGCCTTTTTCCATGCTCCAATCAAGGAAGATGGACTGGGGATTCCAGCCTTTGAAACATGGATACCAGAAATGAAGAAAAAGAGGATTACCAACCTGGATAGCTCTGGATGGGAAGGGTCCAAGATAATTAAGGGGAGCCGTTATATCCAGGGAGTCCTGAAATGGTGTTCTCTAGCGAGGTACACAAGTACTAAGTGGAGCGACCTTCTCCACAAGTCGGTGGACGGCTTCGAATTGAGGGAAACCAGCAAGTCGAAACCCTCATCTAGTTGGTTCTATGACCCTCACGTTAGCATTCCTTCGAGAGATTGGATCCAACATATTAGGACGAGAATAAACGCACTTCCATCAGCGATACGTACCTCAACGGAGAACCGACGTGAAGGCAGGAACGTCAGGTGCAGAGCTGGATGCAACAGGGACGAGATTACAACACACATTATCCAAGAGTGTCATAGGACCCATGGAGGACGAGTCATGAGACATGACGCCATAGCGAAGCGGATTGCAGAGGTCTTCGCGGGGAAAGGGTTCACGGTTGAGAGGGAGACAATCTTTCCAACACGTGAAGGTGCTAGAAAGCCAGACATACTGGCTTTCAGAGATGGCAAGAATCACGTCTTGGATGTCTCCGGTAGATAGTCTCCGCTTACGAGAACCTTACGAAAACAGGTAAGCGGAAGAGCTCATACTATAGGAATAACGCGGACCTAATTTTAGGCATAGCGAATACAGCTGGCATATCTACGGAGGGAGTGAACGTTATGGATGTGACTATTTCCTGGAGAGGAGTTTGGTCCCCTGATTCGGCCGGATATCTGGGAGGACTCGGTCTCACACTCAAGGACCTCAGGGGCCTAACCACCAGAGTGCTGCAGGGGTCACACACGAATTTTACCCGGTTCAATCAGTTGACTACGATGTTGCTTAGGAGGGGTATAGGATAGTATGGTCTGCACTGGGTATCCGATGAAAGCCCGGACTGGCGTAGTTCACTTCAGTATAGGAGCGACAAGAGGCATCTGAGGTCAGTGGGCGCTGTGGATTTAGATAGGGCGGTGCGATCGAAATTTACGATTGCTATCAATAGGATTCCGAAAAATCCACCGTGTAGGAGCTACGGGCATTCGAAATGTATGCGGACCCGTAACGATAGTACACCGTCTATTCAGTGTAGGGGCGTCAGGAGTCATCCGAGGCTAGCGGACGCTGTGGAGTTAGATAGGGCGGTGAGAACACAACTTATGATTGCTATCAAAAAAGTCTCGAAAAACCCACCGTTTAGGACCTATGGGCATTTGAAACGTATGCGGACCCGTAACGATACCACACCGTCTATTCAGTGTAGGGGCGACAGAATGTAAACAAACACGCTACGGTAACCCCTCCGACTGAGGCTAGCGTACTAGGTCACACTAGTGCCAGTGTTAAAAAGTGGCTAAAATCAAAGGATGCATGAGTCACATGCACTTCGTTAATTTCGGGATTTTCCTTCCTGGAATCGACGGCATCGTCGATCGCCAGGAATTCGGTGTTCTGGGAATCCATAACATCGAACAATCAAAGGAATGTGAAGACAACAGCCTAATCCCTTAATCCGATTACCTCGCGGTCAAACTTCGTAGAAGTCGCGCATAATGATTTCATAGCCGCGGTACACAAATAAGAAATAATATTCTAATTAGAATCGCGTTATCGAGATTCACATGATCGAAACGCGATCATGTAATAATATTTCGGTAGCCGTATTAGAATCGCGAGAAGTTATATAACAAGTAGTTATATAATTAGAAAGAGATGGCCTGATTGATCATTTTGCGCAGTCGCTGGGAATCGTGGTACCACGATTGCGACTGCCGGTGGTCATCACTTCGAATTTGATTGCCGTTGAGTGTGCTCCTCTTCGCAACAATCGAGGCTTATCGTTTTCGTATGCGACGAGGCTGATCTCAGAAACGAACGATAATTTTTAATATATTCAAAGTCGGTGGCGAAGGTATCTTTCGACCAGACCGAATTTATAGGAAGGTTTCTCCGCAATTTCAGTAGCTGATAACGAACTAGACGTTGAGAATTCCGTCTAGTTTCGTACATTGAAATCAGCTGAGGACTGAAAGTTTTTGAGGAATCCAAAATAATTCGGTTTATTAAATCGGATCGAGATTTAATGATTTGAAGAGGTACTCTCTCACGCCGCTGAAAGTATCGACGCAATTTTCGAGGGAATGATCTTCGATTATTGACGTAACGCAAGTTCGCAGGTTGAGCGGGCACTTCTTTCGGTACCGAGCCCTGTAAGCCGGTACCCATTGGCCTTCTGGTGTTAGAAGTTGCCTTTTGCCGTGTCGTCGAGGCCAAGATACCCGCTCTGCAACGTTACGTTGTAACCGGTGTTAATTTGGTGCAGTCCGGTCACTCCTTCTGAGGAACGGCATACCGGTATCGGCCCGGGACCCCGTACTCAGTTCAAGGCAATACTGATTGTTTCTGTGAAAACATAGACGAGCACCAGCGTTTGGAACGACGGATACGTCGCATTGCTCGTTGCAGGTTGATTTCTGCAGGATCACCCAGCAGCAGGGCCTAACATCGGAGTTCGGAGTCCTTACAACACTCCGAATTTCCAGGACCGCGTTTACCGATACATACCCGGCACGAGGAAAAGAGCTGATCTCTTCTCGTGCCGCAAAGAGTAAAATACTCCTGACGTGGACACGAATGGTATCTTCGTGCTCCGTGATTTGAGACCAGACAGGTTTGATCTGCGGTCTTAATAATCTATCTCGTTTTCACCTTGTTTTAGGCAGAACTAACGGAGATTGGTTCGGGTGAACCAGACGTGGAGACAGAGGGCTGCTCCCTCTCTAAGGCACTCTTCGTCGTTTTTTGACTTAATTACGGTTTACCTGTTCAAAGAAAATTAAGAATAAACTTGGTTGTGGTTTTCCGGGGAAAACTCCGATTTGTTCTTTAAATACCCGATTCTCACGATCCGGCATCCCTTTAGGGCACCCATCCCTAACATAGCCAGTAATATAGAATTGTATAAGTAAGCGTCCTTAGTGGTAGTTATTGGAACTAACTTCTCCAATACCGCGTAACAATTAAATTTTGTAAACCGTATCCATGCTGGTAACCATGGAAAATAAAATATTATAGCCAAATGTCTCGTCATCGATAATGATGCTTTTATTTTTGTTATTTATAACATATACATAGTAAGGGCGAAGCCTAGCCGCCCTAAGGTAACCAATTGCCTCGTCATTGTTAGTGACGCAAATATACATATATTATATATGTATTATCACATTATATATAACATCGCAAAACGGTGGCTGCTGTTGCAGTACTATAGTTTACTATGGTGCTGTACTAGTAGTCATCGTTTTTTGTGCATGTGGGCGCCTGGCCGTATCGGTCTGGCAAAGTTGCGTTTTGAGAGAGTCATAGTTAAAACTCTCGTGTCGCTTGAGGTGTCGGGCCGGTCTTACAACCGGTACTAGTATCCGAGACACGAGAGCCACTCCCAGGAGACGAGTGGACAGGCCACACTTTGACTGTGTATTGTAGCACAATCCGGTGGCTCTGTGAAGCTCACTCCTGCCCAATGGGGATGTGGATTCGAACATGCGAGAAGTGTGTGGAGACTCGCTATCCCATCTCAAGTCCGACCTCCACGTCCGATCCTTTAGCAAGACCACGTGGGCGCCGGGGAAAGGGACGATCGAACATCTGCCCGGCCCCAGCTAACGGAGGCGGACGGGGCGGGAGACTATGTGTCTGGCGGCATCGTCTCTGGAGAGCGTTGCGCTGGCGGTATGATTGGAAAGCAGTGCGTTGCGGTAGTGCCGGCTGGGTAGCACGCGCCTTGCGTTAGTGCCGAAAGGCAACCTACCTTGGATTGTGTGCCCCAGTGGCGCTCTGCGGTGCGCTAGCCGGAAGGTACGCCGTCGGTGTGATGTCTTGAAGGAGGCGAACCACGGATACATAGTTTGGGCCGCACCCACCTTTCCTAGCTGTTGTTGCGGAGCCCGAACACGAGTTGGGACAGAGGTACCTAGTGCCTAAAACATAAACGAAAAAGTTAAACACTGAAAATCAATAAGAGTAGTAGTTAAGAGTACGTAGTACTTACCATACGAAGTCGTGAAATGTAGCGGATGGTAGTCGATGGACGTGGCTCCGCAGCTACTCGGACTGATAAGCATATGATGACCTGGCAAACTGACTGACACGACTCGGACCTAAAATGAAATTGATGTTAGGTTACAAAAGACCTACAGAAATGGCGTTGAATAGAGGAGCCTCGGACACGTGAGCCTCCGGCCCTGGGACTCCCGTGGCGGACTTGTCCGCTGTTGGACGGAGGGCCACCGTCGACGATTCATGCTTTGACAACGGTAATGAGATGGAAACGTTTGTGGACCTACCATTGAGTGGGCAGATTCAATGTGCCTGGTGCACGAACAATAGTAGATGCTTCCTACGGGAAACCGAATGGGAGAAGCACGCAAAAGAATCCCATCCGAATGGGAAGATATGGTGGAGATGCGCACAATGCTCGAAAGTATTCAAGAAACTACATGGGTGCAGGTGCCATCTCCCCAAATGTAAAGGCGCCAACACTGAAGAAGAGGGGAGCTTCAGATGTGACGCTTGCGGAAGTGCCTTGAAGACTAAGAGCGGTCTTTCGCAACATGAAAGCATGTGAGTATTAGAAATGCCAAACGAACGGAAGATGCCAATCCCGGCCGCTCTGGTAATAGAGCCTCAGTATGAACGGATGAAGAAGTTCGTTTCCTCATCGAGCTAAACGAAAGATTTAAGAATGAAAGGTTTCCTAATGTTAGGATCCAAGAGCTCATTCCGCCCAAAACTGCAAAGCAGATCAGTGACAAGAGGAGGCTATTGCCGACTCAATGTGTAGAAACAGTTGTGGAGGAGGACGAGTCCAGTTCGGACTCGTTCTACGAAGAAGCGATAGACGAGGGAGACATCGGAGCCCTAAGTGCTGAATCAGGGATTTGGCAAACAGCACTTACAGCAGCAATATCCGCTGATCCGATGGATGAGGAGGATCCTCTCTATGACTTAGAGAGGGACCTCATAATGCTAGCTGAGCAGGAGCAGCTAGATCCTCTGGATATCGAGAGGGTCCTCGAGAAAATCGTGGACAACATCAAAGAATGGAGCGAAGACGAGGAACAGGCAGCACCTCGCAGCACCGGCGGGAATAGAAGCAGAAGAGAGAACGACCGCACCCGTCGGGCTAAATATAAGTACTCTCGATACCAAGAGTTGTACAATAAATGTCCTCGCGAATTGGTGGACATGGCGGTCGCTGGNACCAGCGTTTGGAACGACGGATACGTCGCATTGCTCGTTGCAGGTTGATTTCTGCAGGATCACCCAGCAGCAGGGCCTAACATCGGAGTTCGGAGTCCTTACAACACTCCGAATTTCCAGGACCGCGTTTACCGATACATACCCGGCACGAGGAAAAGAGCTGATCTCTTCTCGTGCCGCAAAGAGTAAAATACTCCTGACGTGGACACGAATGGTATCTTCGTGCTCCGTGATTTGAGACCAGACAGGTTTGATCTGCGGTCTTAATAATCTATCTCGTTTTCACCTTGTTTTAGGCAGAACTAACGGAGATTGGTTCGGGTGAACCAGACGTGGAGACAGAGGGCTGCTCCCTCTCTAAGGCACTCTTCGTCGTTTTTTGACTTAATTACGGTTTACCTGTTCAAAGAAAATTAAGAATAAACTTGGTTGTGGTTTTCCGGGGAAAACTCCGATTTGTTCTTTAAATACCCGATTCTCACGATCCGGCATCCCTTTAGGGCACCCATCCCTAACATAGCCAGTAATATAGAATTGTATAAGTAAGCGTCCTTAGTGGTAGTTATTGGAACTAACTTCTCCAATACCGCGTAACAATTAAATTTTGTAAACCGTATCCATGCTGGTAACCATGGAAAATAAAATATTATAGCCAAATGTCTCGTCATCGATAATGATGCTTTTATTTTTGTTATTTATAACATATACATAGTAAGGGCGAAGCCTAGCCGCCCTAAGGTAACCAATTGCCTCGTCATTGTTAGTGACGCAAATATACATATATTATATATGTATTATCACATTATATATAACATCGCAAAACGGTGGCTGCTGTTGCAGTACTATAGTTTACTATGGTGCTGTACTAGTAGTCATCGTTTTTTGTGCATGTGGGCGCCTGGCCGTATCGGTCTGGCAAAGTTGCGTTTTGAGAGAGTCATAGTTAAAACTCTCGTGTCGCTTGAGGTGTCGGGCCGGTCTTACAACCGGTACTAGTATCCGAGACACGAGAGCCACTCCCAGGAGACGAGTGGACAGGCCACACTTTGACTGTGTATTGTAGCACAATCCGGTGGCTCTGTGAAGCTCACTCCTGCCCAATGGGGATGTGGATTCGAACATGCGAGAAGTGTGTGGAGACTCGCTATCCCATCTCAAGTCCGACCTCCACGTCCGATCCTTTAGCAAGACCACGTGGGCGCCGGGGAAAGGGACGATCGAACATCTGCCCGGCCCCAGCTAACGGAGGCGGACGGGGCGGGAGACTATGTGTCTGGCGGCATCGTCTCTGGAGAGCGTTGCGCTGGCGGTATGATTGGAAAGCAGTGCGTTGCGGTAGTGCCGGCTGGGTAGCACGCGCCTTGCGTTAGTGCCGAAAGGCAACCTACCTTGGATTGTGTGCCCCAGTGGCGCTCTGCGGTGCGCTAGCCGGAAGGTACGCCGTCGGTGTGATGTCTTGAAGGAGGCGAACCACGGATACATAGTTTGGGCCGCACCCACCTTTCCTAGCTGTTGTTGCGGAGCCCGAACACGAGTTGGGACAGAGGTACCTAGTGCCTAAAACATAAACGAAAAAGTTAAACACTGAAAATCAATAAGAGTAGTAGTTAAGAGTACGTAGTACTTACCATACGAAGTCGTGAAATGTAGCGGATGGTAGTCGATGGACGTGGCTCCGCAGCTACTCGGACTGATAAGCATATGATGACCTGGCAAACTGACTGACACGACTCGGACCTAAAATGAAATTGATGTTAGGTTACAAAAGACCTACAGAAATGGCGTTGAATAGAGGAGCCTCGGACACGTGAGCCTCCGGCCCTGGGACTCCCGTGGCGGACTTGTCCGCTGTTGGACGGAGGGCCACCGTCGACGATTCATGCTTTGACAACGGTAATGAGATGGAAACGTTTGTGGACCTACCATTGAGTGGGCAGATTCAATGTGCCTGGTGCACGAACAATAGTAGATGCTTCCTACGGGAAACCGAATGGGAGAAGCACGCAAAAGAATCCCATCCGAATGGGAAGATATGGTGGAGATGCGCACAATGCTCGAAAGTATTCAAGAAACTACATGGGTGCAGGTGCCATCTCCCCAAATGTAAAGGCGCCAACACTGAAGAAGAGGGGAGCTTCAGATGTGACGCTTGCGGAAGTGCCTTGAAGACTAAGAGCGGTCTTTCGCAACATGAAAGCATGTGAGTATTAGAAATGCCAAACGAACGGAAGATGCCAATCCCGGCCGCTCTGGTAATAGAGCCTCAGTATGAACGGATGAAGAAGTTCGTTTCCTCATCGAGCTAAACGAAAGATTTAAGAATGAAAGGTTTCCTAATGTTAGGATCCAAGAGCTCATTCCGCCCAAAACTGCAAAGCAGATCAGTGACAAGAGGAGGCTATTGCCGACTCAATGTGTAGAAACAGTTGTGGAGGAGGACGAGTCCAGTTCGGACTCGTTCTACGAAGAAGCGATAGACGAGGGAGACATCGGAGCCCTAAGTGCTGAATCAGGGATTTGGCAAACAGCACTTACAGCAGCAATATCCGCTGATCCGATGGATGAGGAGGATCCTCTCTATGACTTAGAGAGGGACCTCATAATGCTAGCTGAGCAGGAGCAGCTAGATCCTCTGGATATCGAGAGGGTCCTCGAGAAAATCGTGGACAACATCAAAGAATGGAGCGAAGACGAGGAACAGGCAGCACCTCGCAGCACCGGCGGGAATAGAAGCAGAAGAGAGAACGACCGCACCCGTCGGGCTAAATATAAGTACTCTCGATACCAAGAGTTGTACAATAAATGTCCTCGCGAATTGGTGGACATGGCGGTCGCTGGCAGGAAGATCGACACGGGAGAGAAACTGGAACTACCCGTCAGAACAGATGTAGAGAAGCTCTACGGCGAAGTATGGGGCACTGCAGGACCCATAAACTTGCCAATGCTTGGAGTAGGACCAAGCGAAGTTTGTCCATTATAAGACGTTTGGACGCCTATTACGACAGCCGAATTAATCGCTAAAATGCGAAAGATCAAGTCGGACACGGCACCGGGAGTGGACTGTGTGTGTAAGGTCCACCTACGAAAAAGCGGAGTGTTCAAATTGCTGGCTAAGTTTTTCAATATACTCATGCTAAAGAGACACTACCCAACATAATGGCGTATTAACAGAACCACACTGATTCCTAAACCGGGGAAGAGTGTGGTTGATGTTAAAAATTGGCGACCAATTACCATCGGGTCGCTGTTGGGTAGAATGTTCTCATCAATGTTGGACAACAGACTGAGGACTGCTGTTCCAATCCATACAAGACAGAAAGGCTTCACCCAAGCAGATGGGTGTAAGCAAAACATCGCAATCTTAGACCATGCAATCAACACGATGAAGCAAGTCTGTGGCGGTATCGCCATAATTATTGACTTTGCGAAGGCGTTCGATACCGTCCCACACAGGATAATAAGCAAAAGTCTAATCGACAAAGGAGTTCCTACAGCCGTAGCACAATATGTTGAACATATGTACGATGGCTGTAGAACAAAAATAAAGACGAAAACCACAGACGTCTTTATAAATCTAAAACGCGGCGTTAAGCAGGGAGATCCACTCTTTCCCTTGCTATTTAACGCGGCAATAGACCCGATAATTAAAGTACTGGACGAGACAACGTCCTTTCTATCGACGAACGGAGGGTGATCATCGATTCATATTCTTTACTGTGGGCTTTACGGTAGGCTTTACAGGTGACGGCATGTACAGCCAACACTTGGCTGTACATGCCGTCCCTGCTCAAGCCATCGCATTATTTAGATGCGTTGAGACTGAGAACAAACACCTTGGGCACCAAAGTCGTTCTAAAGAGGGCTAGAAAGGACTTAAACCCGAGTTGCCGAAGGTGTCACATGCAATTAGAAACACTCGGGCACGTGTTGGGTAATTGTATCCACACGAAACCGGCAAGAATAAGAAGGCATAACGAGATAGTCAAGTTAATAGAGGACAAAATCTCTAAAAGGTGCGCGGTGTTCACGGAACCACTCGTGAATGTCGTTGGCGAATTTAAGAAACCGGATCTGGTTTTCAAAGACCAGGATAGGCTCTTTGTTGTCGACGTAACCGTGCGTTACGAAGACAAAGACAATCTTCGCAGAGTGTATAAAGACAAATTAGATAAATACAGAGAAACCGCGGAATTTATTAAAGCCAAACTTGTCTGTGCAAAGGCAGAAGTTATGCCGATTGTAGTTGGCTGTAGGGGAGCAATCCCCTCAGCCACAGTAAAGAATATGAATCGATGATCACCCTCCGTTCGTCGATAGAAATAGCGTGTAGATTCATCGACTACGATAACATAGTGTGATCGTCCCTATTGCATGGTATATGTTATGTATTTATTTATTTATTATTTTATAATATGAAGCGACGCAACCATATGGCTAAGAAGACGATGCGTCTGCCAGCTGAACTGATGATAGCCCGTCTTGGCGCTTTATACCAAGCGGTGCGAGTCTTGATATACCTTTTGTAGCGGGGCGGATGCAATGAAGACTAACTGAGAATCCGGGGCGATGCCTCCGCGTGGCTACCCTGGGCACGTACCTCAGTACGTGGCCAAATCGCCTTCCCGAAAGGGTACCCGTTCCTAATTTTTCCAAGTCCGGGGCAGCTCCTGAGGCAGCGGAGTTAGAAAGTAGGCCTCGGACAGCTCGTTAGTCACATGAAAGGATTTTTGTCGGACTGTTAACTAGTTATAAGTTGTTATGGCCTTACGAGGGGGTTAATCCTCGGAAGTCTACCGTGGTCTCTTCTGGGCCACGGTACAGAATTTAGCCAAATGCCTCGTCATCTAATTAGTGACGCGCATGAATGGATTAACGAGATTCCCTCTGTCCCTATCTACTTTCTAGCGAAACCACTGCCAAAGGAACGGGCTTGAAAAAATTAGCAGGGAAAGAAGACCCTGTTGAGCTTGACTCTAGTCTGGCATTGTAAGGAGACATGAGAGGTGTAGCATAAGTGGGAGATGGCAACATCGCTGGTGAAATGCCACTACTTTCATCGTTTTTTTACTTACTCGGTTGAGCGGAAGGCGTGCGCCGGTGTTTCGACCCGGTCGTCACGGTATTCTAGAACCAAGAGTGTAAGAATGGCGTGAAACCCTCACGGTCCGATCGCCGATAATACTCCCACGTGATCCGATTCGAGGACACTGCCAGGCGGGGAGTTTGACTGGGGCGGTACATATGTCAAAGAATAACGCATAACGCACCAGCCTGCAGAGCTGGTAGATGGTCCACAAAGGTGGCAGGTACGTTGCTTGTTACCATGAGCCGCCCCCCCCCCCTCCTCGTGGTGTGGAGCGGGCAACGCTGTACGGTGATTGGGTCCGTTTTGTGGCTTCGTCCACCTTGGGGCTTTGCCTCCTTTGGACTCTCAATCACCGTACAGCGGCCAAAGGGGCTCCGGCTTACAGGTGGGCATCAACCCGGCGGGTCTGTATCCGCAGGCCCAAACAGAAGAAACAATTATAACCTCCGGCAGGGGCCTCGGCCTACCATACCGGTCCTGCGGCATCGTCTTCACGGACGATATCCCCCCCTGTCCCTTCCCCTGAAGTTGGTGATCCCCCTGAAGCTGTCCTGTTGTCCTTCCCATGTCCCAATTGCGATCGATCGTTTGCATCGAAGGTTGGTTTGTGCAGCGGAGGCGTAAATACCTCTGCTGATTTTACCACGCCGCCGTGTTCTCCCATCGACTCATCTACGCCTCAGGCTAGCAGGAGAGACGAGTCAGCGGTCCATCACACCACTTCACCATCTTTAACATCTTCGTTCCTGGGCCTTTTGGGTTCTGACATCCCAGGTGCCATCCAGGGGCTTATCCCGGTGGTCCGAAATGTCTATGGGTGGCAGGCAAATCTGCACTGCCAGTTGGCCCAGGAACATCTTAATGGTGGTGGTGTTATGGATCGCCTAACATCATGGCTCATCTCGGTCTTCCCTCCTCAAGCCGGAGTTGGTCGTCGTCCGGAGTCGTTAGCCCGTTTTACTGTCCGCACCGGGAGGAAGTCCCGTCGTCGCCGCGAATACGCTAGAACCCAGCGACTGTTCTTTCCAAATATGTCGCGCGCGGCGGGTGCGATACTGGATGCCACAGGTGGATCGGAGCCCACGATCTCCAGTGTTGATGTCATGGCCTCGCACTGGGGACCTTACGTGAGCCAGGCATCTTTGCCTATGCCGGAGAGGGCTCCTAGACAACCTGATCCCTCGTTGGCTCACCTGTGGGATCCAGTGTCTTGCGAGGAGGTGACTTCTACCACCTTGCCACTCTCCCCGTCTCCTGGTCCGGATGGTATCACGATGCGACAGTGGAGGGCCGTACCGGTTTCTGTTAAGGCCCTCTTCTTGAACATTGTGGTTGCTGTTGGAGGGTTTCCACCGGCGTTGCTAACGAGTAGGACGGCATTCATTTTGAAGAAATCAGGCTCGGATTTACCATCTGATTACCGTCCTATCTCGGTGACGTCGGTGGTAGTGAGGCACCTTCACAAGATCCTTGCTTCGTGGCTTCGCGCGTCCGGGTTGGTAGATCTGAGGCAACGAGCAATGGAGCAAGGGCTGATATTCAATGCCCAGAAGTGATCAGTGTTATCCTTGGGCCCGTCCGGTAAGGTCAAAAAGATAAAAGTTGTCACCACCCCCACATTCCACCTTGGGGAGGGTGCCTCCATTCCCCAGATAAACACCTTGGCAACAGGAAAGAACAGAATGGAGGTACCTAGGTGTCAACTTAGCCGTGACGGGGCCGATGAGAATCAAGGTCGATCTCGACGTTTTCCTCGACAGGATAACCCGAGCACCGCTCAAGCCACAACAGCGGCTTAAGCTCCTTAGGAGCTTTTTGCTCCCTCGTCTCTACCACGCGCTAGTACTTGGTCGTGCTACACTTTGGAAGTTGAGGGCTCTTGACCTCGCAACACGAGCGGCTGTGAGACGATGACTACGATTGCCCAAGGACACACCCAACAGCTTCGTGCACGCGCCCATCGCCGGCGGCGGACTTGGCATTCCCTCATTGGCCACCACAGTCCCAGGTATTATGCGTGACCGTCAACACCTGGGACGCTCCAAATCGCCAGTCATCAGGGCGGTTGCGGAGTCCCCGTGGGTTGTTTCGAGGCGGCAGTGGGCCAACCGGGCAATTACCCGGGATGGTGTGCTGCTGTCCTCGAAGCACCTGCGCGAGAAGTGGTGATCCCATCAGCTCTATTCTAGTGCTGATGGATATAAGCTGAGGGAATGCTCTAGGTCGCCGCTATCATCGCGATGGGTGGACGCCGGCTCTCGCCATCCCCGGTCGTGATTACGTCCAGCACGTCCATGTCCGCATCAATGCCCTCCGACGTCGGGAGGGGCGAGGCGGCATGGACAGGCCACCCAATGCCGTGCCGGCTGTCATTCCACCGAGACGCGCACGTCATTCAGGGGTGCTTCCACACCCATGGTGGCCGAGTCCTGAGGCACAACGCTGTGACTCGCACAGTTGCCTCAGAACTCCGTGACAACGGCTGGACCTGCGCAGATTAAAGGCTGTGGGCGAGAAGCTGCGCAAATACGGAGAGCAATAGAGTCTCCAAGAATGTGAGTGAGTTTATCTTGAGTTGCGTGAGTGAGTATGAAGCGGGTATGATGAGAATGATTGCAAAGAATGAGAGATTGTATGGTCGATTGGAAGAATGTAGGAGAAATTTGGAAGAACATGTTTGTGTGTTTGAACCTGTGAGTGTTGTGGGTAAGAGCGTGAGTGGTATGGTTCATAGTGGAAAGAGTGTGAATGTTGTGGCTGAAAAGCGGAAAGAGCGTTCTTTTGCAGTGGTTGTGAGAGCGAAGGATGATGGTGCTAAGATGACGAGTGAGCAAGTGAAAGAGAAGGTGATGAAGGACGTGAGTGGAAGTTTGAATGTGCGTGTGAGAGCGGTGCGAAAGATGAGGAGTGGTGGGCTGGCGATAGAAGCAGCGAGCGCGCGTGAGATGGAGTTGTTGAAGGAATGTAGAAAGTTTGATGAATTAGGTCTCAAGGTAGAGACACCCAGGAAAATTGAGCCGAAGGTTATAGTGTTTGATGTGCCGAATGAAATGACGAATGAGGAATTTATGACTGAGTTGTATGTGAAGAATTTAAAGTTTGTAGGTGTAACGGAAAAGGAGTTTAAGGATCGTGTGCGCAGGGATAACAAGAAAGGTATGGATGTTGGGAATGTGATTACAGAAGTAACAAAGAAAATGAGGGATGTATTGAAGTGTGAGGATCGCGTGTATGTTAAATGGAGAGCGTGTAAAGTGAAAGATTTTGTAAATGTCATGAGGTGTTATAACTGCTTTGCGTTTGGGCATATGATGCGTGTGTGTAGTGAGAAGGAGCGACTGTGTGAAAAGTGTGGTGAGAGTGGGCATCTGAGAGACAAGTGTAAGAATAAGAGTGTGTGCAAGAATTGTAAAATGAAAGGAAGGAGTGCAGACCACTCGGTTCTGTCCGTTGAATGCCCGGATTATATAAGAGATGGTTGAGAGAGAGAAAGCGAGAATTAGTCATGATTAGTGCGAGTGTTAAATTTTTACAGTGTAACTGTCAGAAAGCGTATGGTATGTTGTGTGATCTGGGTAGCGTCATGAATGAGCATAGTGTGAATGTGGCTCTGTTACAAGAGCTGCATGTGTTGCAAGGACGTGTGAAAGGTTTACCGAGTGCGTGGCGAGTGTATGTATGCGAGAGCAACCCGGCTAAGGCCGCTGTGGTTGTCCGCGATGCGAATGTTGAATCGATGTGTGTGAGCGAGTGTACGAATGAACATGGTGTGTGCGTGTGGCTGAAAGGGGACTTTGGCGAAATGTATGTGGTGTCCATGTACTGCAGGTACGGCTACGACATCGAGCCGTACCTTGCGTACATGGAGAGTGTGAGAGATCGTGTGAGAGGGAAGCGTGTACTGTTCGGAATGGATGCGAATGCGACCTCGCCCTTATGGTACAGTAAGGGCGGGGGTCGCAGCAGAGAGAATGAGATGCGTGGCAGGATATTGGAAGAATGGGTGTTGTCGAATGGTATGATTGTTCTGAATGAGCCGAGTCAGTGTTACACTTTCTCGGGCGTGAGAGGGCAGAGTGACATTGATGTCACTCTGGGATGCGAGTTCCCGGCCGGGTGCCGTTTTGAATGAGAAGTGAAGAATGACTGGGGTATTAATGATCACAATGTGATACTAATTAGTATGTTGTGTGATGAGCGTGAGCAGAGTGTCTCGAGTGTACGTAAGGGATGGGTGTGTAAGGATGTCAACTGGGAATGATACGTGAGTGATTTGAGGGAGTATGCATTGATGTATGGACAGAACTTCTGTAATGAAGCGAACGTGGACAGAATGCTTGAGTGTTTGATGCAATGGATCCAGGGTGTGAATGATAAGTGGATGAAGGTGAAGAAGAGTCCAAATCCTAGGAAGACTCTGTGGTGGACGGATGATCTGAAGAGAATGAAGACGAGGGTGCGGAAGAGTAGAAAGTTGT
>SMSR01015428.1:91062-188741 GCA_019453355.1 Ceratina japonica | reverse complement strand
AAGCAATATGTTAGTTACAAACGAGAGTTCAACGTCCTTAAAAAACATTCATCACACGTAAATAAGCGTCGTCTAATAAATTATACTTTAAAACGAGATCTTACGCATATTTTAAGGATTGCATGATAGAGAACAAAGTAACGTCAATAAGAAGGTGTGAAGTATTAATTTCTAAGAAAGAGGAAACAAAAAATTTCACGCCGAACGCTTATCCATCCCCGTGCGCAATTCTCGGGGAACAACGATTCGCATCTGACGTAGTATATCCTGCGTTTCTTTTGTTAAACCACTAACAAATTCACACCATGCGTCTTCCGTGGTGAGACTAATGAAATTATCGCAAGTGTGAGAGGAGGTTAACCCCGGAACGAGGATAGATCGCGTGATTCATGAATTCCCTGCGGTCGGACTGTACATCCTTCGTTCCATTCCCATTCGTGACAACTGGGATGCGTGCGTATTCCGCGGTACAAAAATATTATCAAAACGATGTCTGTTCGCGTTACGCGAGAAATATACACACGCCATCGTACACACGCGCGGAACTGTTCCTCCCTTGTGGATTCGTACAGATGCCTAAGTAACACGCGATCCCGGCGAACGAAAAAAGATACTTAAGAGTCTTCCGATTCAAAGTTCGTACCTCGGGATCGTCATTTATTCACGTGATGATTCAAGTATTTACTGAGGTGTTTACTAATCATTGGTTATCGTATGTTAGATAGGAAAAAGTAGGTGACACGAGACTTTGCGCGGACAATAGAATTCTTGGCGTTCCTTGAACGCGCCGCGGCGAATTCGGGGTGGGTGTAATCGCTTGCGAAATGACATGCAAATGCGATGGACATCCAAAGCGAGTCTCTGGTTTTTCAGGGCGTTACCCTCGGAAATTCTGGTCGGTTGGTTGGTCAATGGTGAACGTTGAGGGCGGCGCATCTGTCGGCGGAAGATTTATATCCCGAGGCCGAGGTTCTTCCACAGACTTCCCCGTCGCTATTTTACCTGCGCTAAGCACGCCAACTTGAATATACTTTCGAGTATTGTTCAACCCTATTCCCATATCAATGATCAACGTATCTGGCCATTAACTAATTGAAACCTTAAGTACCTGATAGATAAATGAGATGTTAAACACACTGATAACATTACTCACACGTGCAGCTGTTCTTCAAAGTTTCGATTCTTCACTTGCTCTATCGTTTTTTCATTTTTTTAGTTTATTCGATTTCTCCTTATGTAATAATTAAAAGATAGGAACAAGTTATGGGAATGAAGTTAAATTTAATTGTATAGAATTCATACAACAGCGATACATTAATAATAATCAGGTCTGTTTCCAAGTTGTCAAGTACAAAATCTCAACTAGAGGACAGAATTTCATGACAAAAGAATGATATTACGAAAAGGACTAGTCTATCAAAATCCGTTTAGCCATGCATTAATGCGCATAATTTGCATGTCGAACATCGCACGTTTGATTCGCCTAAAAGGTATAAAAAATAAGCATGTACATACCAAGTGTGATTCGAAACTTTGAAGCTGAATCAAATATTCACAAAATGAATCAAATTATTAGAATTGAAATTTCTTATGAGACCTCTTCTCTACATCTAAATTGAAGGAAATCATAATATTCTGAATTCGGTTATAAGTTTTCATGCTCAGTGCACTTAACAAAGAGCAATGCGTTAGATAATTAAAATGCGTAATTCCGCGTAGTTGCTCTTAATTAGCCGGGGACTGTCGGTGGATGATAAATCGTCGTCTTAGCGAAACGCTAAAGAAGATGCACGGTATTATTGGCAGTTAAATGACACGGTATTGCGGGAAGGTAATAAATGTCACAATGCGGTGTAATGACTCTGTAATTTTGGTCGCTTAACTGGCGTTATACCTTCGGTTATAGACATGCGAGCACCACGTTGTCGATCTTCATTTAACTGCGTGGTAACAGGTTGAACAGATAACGCGCGATATTTATTACATTTTCCACTTAGATACACCGTGGTATATTATGACCGATCTCGTATCTCGCTTATCGTCAGTCATTTTTGCAATCCGTCATGTGGAACGGAATACGAATGCGAATGCGGTCTCGAATACAACCGCGGCGGCGGCGGCGGCGGCGGCGCTTGCATGGGATGGGATTTCGGGATCGCTCTTTTATTGCGTGGCTTCGTATTTCTTTCTCAGCCTGCTTTCTCAAGCTGACACTTAGGAATTAACAGATCGCTCGGTGGCAATTAAACCCCCTAAAGTCTAACTCCTCGCCTTGGTTCCCATGGTTGCACTATGCGTCCTGGCTCTCGGCCGGCGAAAAAGGAGCACGCCGAAAGGAGGAAACGTGGGGTTTCGTGGCGGCCGCGGCCGGGAGGGGAGGGAGGAGGCAGGCATTATCGACAACCCCGTTGCGCACGGGGTACGCGAAGTTCCTCTCTCGGCTGCGTCGGGGTCGTGAGAGCAGCGAGAAAAAAAGGCTCGGGAGAAAAGAAAAAATGGAAGCGGCCCGGAGAAGATACTGCGCCGTTGCGGAGGGCAATATTTACGAGAAGGGTTGGGTTCGGCGAGTTCCAACCATGGGACGTAATTGCACCGGCAGGCTACTCTGATTTATTGGGTTATTACATACACATCCTGCGTATGAAAAGTTCGACCAGTTGGTATATGGATTTGTTTCAACATTCAAATATCCCGGTAATATTCNAGACTGTCTTTTATGTGATACTGAAAAATTGTTTAGGTAGATTATATCTCATCTTTGCATGCTTCCAACCCTTTCGTGGTATGTAAGACCGAGCTGGGATCAATGAATATTCAGAAGGCGAACAGACTCGATCTCTCTTTCTCGAGAAGGCCTTAACTTATATGTACATGCACTGTTCGATTTTTCATTATACCGTCCTGTCCGAGATAAAACCCGGACGCACAGCTTCCTGGCGTCATAATTTTCTTCTCCCTCGACACCGAGACCGCGTAGGCAGCATAATACAGTTTACTTTTTCATCGAGAAATGATTTATACTCGTTTTTACATTTTTCATAGTCGTACTCATGCGGTTGTACTCCTTTCCGTTTCACTGAGCGCTTGATAGAACGCTCTGACAAAGTGAATAGGAACGTAGAGGTTTCGAGGCGGGGCATTAATAATTGAAGAAGTTGAATAAACTGCGATTCATCATAGTTTACAAAATCAAACTTTTGCTTCTGAAGTGTCTTTACTAGTGCTATAACCACAATTATCTTAAACCGAGTTGGGACTTATTCTGAGAGCGTAACATACAGATGTACGTAAAGACAATAGGACGATTATCTAGACGCCAAACTTTAAAATCGTTGTTTATCCGAATAGCGAACGAATTTAGAATATTATAATTGCGAACTTATTTATACATATGTACACGAACTACATATCTGGACTATGTGTTTAACAATGTTGTGTTTTGGAACAGGTATATTTGCTGTTCAATTTCTCATTTAAAAATGTCTATTAAATTTTTCCAGAAACGTTTTATCTTAAAAATATTATATTTCAGTGGGTAAAACAACAAAAAGAAGTAAATATATTAGAAGCGTTTCTTTTATAATAAATCCGTAATATCTCATTTTCAAATTATGCATCCACATTTAGAGACTGTTCAACTTCTATTTGATTTTTAACATGCATCAGATCGATTATGCAAAAAATTATTTATCCGAACGAATTCGTCTCAGTTACTTTAGACAATCGATGTTCTAGCCTACCACCACTCCATAGTACCAGAATAATTATCAGAAAATGGTTGCATTCGAGAATAAAATAACCCAGCACCGAAAATCTACAACCAAAAAACTGAACAAAATTAAATTGTTGTTCTTAAAAGTCAGTGGATTGTACGTACAGATTCCGGCAGTGTAAATTGAAAGCTTCTAAGGGGAGTTCTGTTAGGATGAACACCATCTTATTCTGGTTCGTATGCAGTCGTGGAATTTTCGTGCGGTCGATCGTTCAGCGGAAGCTTAAGGTCCAGCGTCGGCTTGGAGGTCGTGCATCACCAGAGTCTGGCAGGATAATAGCTCCCTCCTTCGAGAAGTCTTATTGCCGGACCATGTGCCAAGTGATTGATAGGCACCGAACTATAGAGCCGAGGCACCGTGATATTTCGCAAACCTACACGCGCGCGGTCTGCAAACGAGCCGAGGCTTATAACGCAGGAATACCTCGCGACCGTACGCGGAAACTCGCGTGAGAAATCAGTCAGGCTACGCGTTTCTCAGACTACGAAGTTTTTATTTAAAAAATAATGGAAAGAAACGATGCAGCGGTCCCTCGTTGAAAAATATAAATAGCTTATCGACGTTGTTTTCTAGTGCGTCTACAAACTAGACGGCAGACAGCAATCTGCCTGCTAAAAAGAATCTATTGAAACTTCTCTACGTCAACAATCGATCTGGTTGTCGGGTCGAAGAGGAAGGGTTGACAGACAGAGCATTGTGACAGCGTGATATCAATGTCAAGGGATATTGGAACAACAGAATGTAGCCCAACAATGTAGTCATCTTCGAGCCAAAAAATATTGGCTTGGAAGTATATGTATAATACGAAGCGAATTGGTCAGCTGGTGCTTTATTTCATGCCGTGCACCAGGTGGAGCTACACAACAGACTGCGTGAATATGTACTGCGAACATTTTGCATATCATTATGAAAATTGCATTCAGAAGACGCAATCAGGAGTTATCGTACAATGATACCAGACACGTGATTCAACAGAAAACAAAGAGGAAAATTACATTCTGTTTGTAAAGAGAATACCACAGGGTATTCATTAAACTCCTTTTAAATATGCAATAAGTATTCTCTGTACGCATCGACGTTTATAATATTCCTGCGTCGTTAAAAATGCAAATGTACATATTTACGCGGGTTAGTTATCACTGCTATTTCAAGCCGGCACGCGTATCGACCTGGGCGTAGGTGCAGGCCTCTAAAGGTAGAAGCTATCGCCGGAAACCATTCTTCCACCAGCCGCCCTCACGGTACCCTTTCCGGCGCGGAGACTGTAAATCTTTTCCAGCACGCCAACCGACACCGAGGTCCGCCCGAGTCCTCGAAACTGCCCTATTTTCATCATTCTATCCTCCCTCGGCCTTCCTCCCCCACGTCAAGTGCTTTAGATCGCAATAACGATCGGTGAAAGGTTACCAGATACGAAGAACTACGCCCTTCGACCGAAACCGAGCTAGTCTTCGGTAAACTATACCGTGGTTAGACTGTTTCGCCCGGGTAGTTATGAATATATTATTCGGCTTCGTTTCCAGTTTGATAGATCCGCTAATATCAGGTATCGCGCGTCGCGATATCGCTGCACCTAATTACAAGACCGAGACAGCGTTTCTTATACGTCAATTCGGTTCATCATAAACCCATTCGTCAAACGTTCGGATCACTTACGGCTTAATGTAATAATAATGATTATGCTCGCGAGGCATGCAACACGCGTTTTGCGTCTAACAGTTTGGTAACAGGAAAATGTTTGTTTAACCCCGAGCACCTATAAATGACGTAATAGAAAGATCGAAGACGACCTTTCGATCGTGAAAAATCCTCGCTAACGGTTTCCACCTGGCTCTCATTACCGGTCAACCTCCTTCCACCGTGACTGCATTGTCGGTATCCGATCTGCGGTCGCGGAAATAACCATGCATCAACCCTTCATGGCGAATTGGTCGCATGCCTTGCGGTCGTGCGGTCCGCGAGAAGGCATACAACCCAGAAAATCGAAACGTGCCGGATCGATTTGTATGCCCGATGCCAGACGCCATATAATAGATCGTTCGTACACACTAAGGAATAAGCTCTCTTTCCACCCGGCCCGTAACCCTTTCTCCTCTCTTTGTCTCCCGTTTCCTCGGGGATTTCACGTAAACGTTTGGCTCGCGATGCCTCGCGGTGGCTCTTGCGCGCGGCTCTCGGGGCCCGGAGGGGTCCCGAAAACCTAGCTTCAAAACGCACGCGGATAATTGGGGATAATGCCGGGGTTGCTGGGGCCCCGTAATTGCACGAGGCCAGGCCCTTTCGAGGCTTCCCTTGGCTCCCCCCGTCCCTCGCCCTCCCCCCTTCCGTGTATGCCTCCTTCCCCTCCGCGACCGAGTTCTTTGGCACGCTGGGCCCTCGCGCTAGCTGTCTGTCCATCCGTCCGTTCTGCTACGTCCGTCTGTCGACCGCTTTCGCAGAACCCGATAGTACCTAATTCGTCGGTTTGTTTCGTGCTGCCGTGTTATTACGCGGTCCTGGCCCGGCTTATGCGATCCGCCGGTCGTCCATGATCCACCGCGAAAAGGGCGGCAGGCTGTGACCTCGAAAGTGGATCTCCGAGACAATTATATTTGCTGGAACGCGTTGACCTAACAACGTCGACGCTGCTGACTTGATCGGGCTTAAGCGTTGACTTTCGTACCTTCAGATGAGTAGATACTGTTTAGAGACAAATGATTAGAACTAGTAAGCGTTCTGTACGTATTCTGTTGGAAACTGAGGAGAGAGCAAATTGAAAGAGGTAAATTCTTCTAATGATACGTGATTTCTAGCCTAATCTCCTGGCTAATAAACTTTTCTTTTAATTTGGAAGCTTCCTTTTAATTTCAGGTGTACTTACATACACATATTTATGTTGTCTTAAGGTTTAAACTCTGCATGTGTGACGCCTACATAATTTATATTGGGCGCTACTAGAATTAGGATGTTTCACGATTAAATGAACTGTGTCGCGGAGTAAAACGTTGCCGCATGCAATTGCGGAATCGATAGCGTAATTATTATACTAAAGTTGTTATTTGAGCCGATTGCGAGACACAGATCTATTATTTTATCGCGATTAGGACGCGGTGCTAAAATTACGCTCAACAACCTCGAATTACTTTGTCCTCATCAGATCAAGTTTAATACAATTATCCAATCCGCGAGCAAGACGAGGGTAAACATTAAATCTGCCTTGTTCTTACGCAGAACTGCTACTGACACATTCATAATGTCGCTTATTAGCTAGGAAAAGTTTTTAATTACTTCATCTACAAATTGCGACAATAACTAAAGCAGAAAAACCGAAATAAACGTGAGGAAAATTAATGAAACTTTTAGAATGCGTACGTCTAATAAATGCTAGTGCTAAATCTTTAAAAGATAGTGTAATCCTTCTACAAATTTTCCATCTAATTCTATAAATAATAATACAGATCTTAGTATCTCATCTAAATACACTATAAACCCATATTCTTATATTCGAAGAGCAAAAGCTTCGTTTCAGAAGCCGTCGCAAAGGTGATCTCAATATTTTCTAAGTAACGAGTCTCACAAATTAACAAACAATCAATTAACTGAGACTTCCGGCGTGCTTGGGCAAACAAATGATAGAAATAGAAGTCGGCTCGTAAAATTTTTAGTAATTAAAGACCTGCGGAGTCGTAGGGCGGCCCCATGGATAATAATTGTAAGTCAGGCGACGAGTCGTTGTCTTTGCAGTAACAGACAGTTACGAGCAGCTGTCGTAGACTGATATTTTCTCAGTGCAATATGTCTACATATTTTGCCATTTTTAGACGTTAATGAATTTTTATTTTACGTCATTTAACTGTTAGAAACTCTGGTTGTATTTCATGTATATCTATTGTGCTTCCAACTTTGGATTTATTTTATCTGTTAATTCGTTCTCAAATCGATTGCACCAATTCGATCGAACTTCTGATCCATGAGGTTAAAATTCCCGAAAGGTCGAACGGTTCCTTGAAGCGGGACACATCGGCACATTTAGGGTATCATTATCCACATCTGCTGTGGCTGTCCCCCAAGATAGAACAGAGTCTGTAATTACCATCGCCTTGAACGATGTATGTTCTTCCATTCTTACATCTCGGTCTTTGTTTCCACATCTTTGGGGGTCATCGTATCGTCGTTATAGCCTCTTACGGCTGGTCTGATTCGAAGGTGCCCATTTACAACGAACGTGTTTCCTCATGAATTACTGAACATCTCTTTCGATTTCTTGGAAGAACGAAGCCATAGTGCTCCATTGGCGTCACTGGGTAAATGATCTGTTTGTTCCTTGTCCTTAAATTCACGTATCACAGCAAGGAGCAGTCGAGATCACGGTGGAGCATCTAGCCGACGGATCGAATCAGAGTAGACTCGTTCGAATCCGCGAGTACCTCACCGTGTTAAAGCTGTTTCGAAGAAATAGCTACCGACACATACTAGAGAACTTTGAGAAGGAGCGTCCTTGTAGATGATCAAGGCCACATTTTTGAGAAGCAGTGGAATCAGAAGGTGGATGGATCGGTTCGCCCGCGGGAATATCAAAACCCGTGGATGGGTTGCGGTACCATCGATCGTGAACAGGAGTCCGTTCGATAACTAGGAGGATCTTATCTCCGGGGCTCCCAGTTTCGGCGGTCCCCGTACCTCGAACTTTTAAAAGGTGTACCCTCGAGGGACGATCGTGCTTTGAGGGCGCCGCATCGCGCCAACCACGCCTTCTCCACCGTTATTTACCTCCGTCCTTTTCGCCCTTGCAGTTTTATTGCCTCTTTCTTCCCCCTTTTTCAACGTTGGTCCAGCAAGCCCGGGAGCGATAGATATCCTCGGCATCAATAAGGATCCGACGGCTTCACCAATTCCGTAATCCACACGGAGAACCGGCGAACAACAAAAAATTCTCTTCCCGTTCCTCAAGTCCACTACTTATTTCATCTTATAAAATACACTGTACGGCACAAGTTCTTTTCTAAATATCCATTACGTGATCCTCGCAGAGTTTCTCGTGCCAGAAACGAATTCGGAAGCAGAAATGCAGGAATTCTGCCGGATTCATTTTTGGTATGAGAAACTTTATAAGAATCACGTAATGGATATTGTAAAAAATGAAGATTATGAATTTTAACTGTGATATCAATGTATGTGTCATCAATTATGAAATCTGTGAATCTTTTCCTCGTAAAACATTGTGAAGAAACTTTAAAACATTGGACATACAAGTAGTTGGAGGCGTACGTTGAGAAAAAACAAAGGGACGGCTAAATAAAGAAAGAAACAAGTATTTTATGCGCAAAATACAGCATTCTACGCCCGTATAAGCGCGTAGTTCTCGTTTTCAAGCAGTATAAATCTCCCATGACAGTGATGTCTGTGCCTGAGGCACGTTGGAGTATAGTAGGAGAATTTATCTGCAGGATAAAGCAAAATGAAGAACCCTCTTGTGTAATTTGCTAGTAATTAAAGAAATTAATTCCATCGCGACTGTCTTTAACGCAATTGACATCTAAATTTTATTTTGTGAAATTACTGGACTTATAAGTTAACTATAATTTTTGCAACACGCGTTCTTAATAGAATCGAGTGGCTTACATCTATTTTCCATTTTAACTCGAAACGAAGAATAATAAAATCGATATTTTTATATTTTCTTAAAGTTGAATGAGCCCTTGAATAAAAACAATGATAAAACATTGAAATTTTGACTGTCATTAGATATTACATTAACAAAACACTGTGCAAAATTGTAATACTTTTGCAAGGCTATTATAAAGGTTATTTACATCTTGAATTCCTTTGTTCAATGACCACATTTTTATTTCATCTACCGAAAAATATAGGTGTAAGAATTTTATAAATTTGTAGAATCATTAATACATGCTTTAAGAATATTTTAAGACTGAAATAATATCAAGTTTCATAATATTATTTAAGATAGACAATAAGAAGTGAGCAAAAATGAAAATTGTAGAACTCGTAGACAATGTAAACAGTTGCAAGACAATCCTATCAAGAAATACTAAAACCATGTATCAGAATATTAGAAATTATATGTCAAAAACACGTCGAACAATTTTCTAAACATTATTCTCTGTAAATATCACTTTACCGATAAGTTTATCTTCAAATATCGAACATAGCTTTTCATCACATTTCTGAATCTTTTCGTAGAGATCTTACGGCACATACAAGCTTCAGATCTTGATAATCCATTTCAGTCACAATACGACTATCGCCAGATATCACCAAGATAAAGAATCGCGTTCACCAAAATGGCGGCCATTCACATTCACAGTATTCACTTAAACGTGTGTGTGTATGATGCACCATTCATGTAAAATCTCTGTCAGAATACAAATGGACGCAGTTTTTCAACTGAAACACCAGTAGTTACACATTGAAGTACACTGTCACTTTTAATTATCACTTTCATTTGGACAGAGCGGAGGATAAAAGGAGGACGTCCACAGCGTGGATTTCAAGGTCGCTAAAATGGCGGAAGAAAAACGAATCTCGATAGATCCAGAACGAGACACTGGCGTAATTACCTTCGGTATCGGAGCAGGGTGAAAGGTGACAAAGGGAGCCTGTCGATTCGAGCTCGGGAGCAGAGCACACGAGACGGGCAGGTGTAACGCGTAGCGGCAGTAGACACCAACTGATCTCACATAACAACGGCCGATAAAATTGTTGCGTTTCCACCAAAAATTATCCTCTTTTTTTCCCTCGCGGTATAAAAAGTACGAAATTGTGGTAATTTAGCCCCCACCGTCGTGGCGGCGATGCTCCGCTCGCTTGCCCACAGGAAAGAGAGAGGCAATGAGTACGTAAGAGGGAAAAAGAGGGACACGAGAAGCGACGGAGGAACGAACGAAGATAGGAAGTGTTAGAGACAGAAAGGGAAGACGAGGGGCGGGAAAAGAGGAAGGCGAACGGGGGTCTCTTACCCGTGAATAAGCCACGCTAACAACACAGGACAATTATGGTTCAATATAGTTGACGTTAATGGCAATAGCTAAGGCGGCTTCACACGCTCAGCGTACGTTTCCTCCCTCTGCTATGCGCCAAAGAATGNCACAATACGACTATCGCCAGATATCACCAAGATAAAGAATCGCGTTCACCAAAATGGCGGCCATTCACATTCACAGTATTCACTTAAACGTGTGTGTGTATGATGCACCATTCATGTAAAATCTCTGTCAGAATACAAATGGGCGCAGTTTTTCAACTGAAACACCAGTAGTTACACATTGAAGTACACTGTCACTTTTAATTATCACTTTCATTTGGACAGAGCGGAGGATAAAAGGAGGACGTCCACAGCGTGGATTTCAAGGTCGCTAAAATGGCGGAAGAAAAACGAATCTCGATAGATCCAGAACGAGACACTGGCGTAATTACCTTCGGTATCGGAGCAGGGTGAAAGGTGACAAAGGGAGCCTGTCGATTCGAGCTCGGGAGCAGAGCACACGAGACGGGCAGGTGTAACGCGTAGCGGCAGTAGACACCAACTGATCTCACATAACAACGGCCGATAAAATTGTTGCGTTTCCACCAAAAATTATCCTCTTTTTTTCCCTCGCGGTATAAAAAGTACGAAATTGTGGTAATTTAGCCCCCACCGTCGTGGCGGCGATGCTCCGCTCGCTTGCCCACAGGAAAGAGAGAGGCAATGAGTACGTAAGAGGGAAAAAGAGGGACACGAGAAGCGACGGAGGAACGAACGAAGATAGGAAGTGTTAGAGACAGAAAGGGAAGACGAGGGGCGGGAAAAGAGGAAGGCGAACGGGGGTCTCTTACCCGTGAATAAGCCACGCTAACAACACAGGACAATTATGGTTCAATATAGTTGACGTTAATGCCAATAGCTAAGGCGGCTTCACACGCTCAGCGTACGTTTCCTCCCTCTGCTATGCGTCAAAGAATCCATCACGAATTGTATAAAAAATACAATACTTAACATCGTATAATTAAATCGTCTACCTGTATGACACGGGTGCAAATTCCAATTCGCCATACGTAATCGCAGCAACATCCTGATTCGTCATTCTCACGTGAACATCAATAGTTTTGCTTGAGCGACTGTTGATTCATGCATGCGATTTATTGGTACACGACGAATTAGTTATTTCCCGTCAAATCACTGACACTTTTGAGACTGTAGAAAAGGCTTTCGATTTTGCTAACACGGATACTCTTACCCCTACACTGCTGCTCGTGTGAGCTCACCCAGTGCTTAAGCCACCGAGAAGGGGCATACTATGAAATTAGTATAATCACGATCAAAATTACTCGCGCCAGGTCATGCTGGGACCGTCCAACCAATCGGCAATCGGCAATCGCGTGTTCGCAGCCATCTTGCGCGATACGGTATGCGTACAGGCCCCACAAATTACCGCAAAACCGGATAATCTTTGCTTACAAGGTGCGTACTGTATCAGCGAATACTAGGTATGTATCAGTCCATTGCTGGCCTTGTTCCATCCTCAGGTTCTGATACTAAAACCACCTCGATCTTACTTCATCCTACAATGTATCTTACGCAAAAGATAAAAATACATAGATTCTTGTAGATTATAAAAATAAATACGCATTGAAGTGCGTTATGCGTATAAAGTTTAATTCTGGCTGAGGCACAATGGCCGATGCTTCCCGTCTCCTCAAGTTTCCTTTGAATCATCGTACGTAGTACTGCACTGAACGGTGGCATTATTCTGTCGCATTCAGAGAACGCTTTCCTTTCCGTGTTCGCTGCACGAAAAAAAAACTAACTGCACGCAAGCTGGGATCGCGAAACGTAATCGCGCCTCGAAGTCTCTCACGCAGGCTGGTACAAGGCTGGCGTCTTCTATTTGCAGCGCAACCGTGCACCATAATGCACCATAATTATAAGGACAAAATATTTAGACTGCACTAATTTCCCCTTGTAAAAGCGATTCTTTATGAGTAACAGTAAACCGGCGGCGACGTTCACATGAATGTATCCCGAATTTCCAATTAGTTAGCCTGGTTCTTATCTCAGGCACTACAAGTCCTTTTCACTTAAATTAGATAATAACTCTAATAGACTTTAATGTACCTACAATTTACTATGATCCGTTAGTCGGCGAGTGACAATAGGATATAGTTTAAATAATGTCACACGTCTTCTTTATTTAGCCACACGACATGTGATACACTTGAACATTTTCTTTCGCGTCGCTCAGGTTGATATTATATTTAACACAAATATACAAGATGCAATTAAGTTGATACACATTCGTCTTGACGCACACTTCTCATCTGGAGAGCGACGGAGAGTTCTCGAGGCACCGTGTTACGTTTCGTTACCTTGCGTTACGTGCACTGGCCCCATAATTATAGTCGTTAATTATCAGTGGCCGCGGCCAGACGAAATTAGAGGATTCGCAATTGCTACTCCTTTTAAATGAAAGATAAAAATAAATTCGCCGCGAACCTCGTACGTCTTATATCGCTGTTTGACACAAGAAACTCGCGGAAGATGGGAAGCTGAAATTACGTACACAAGATCCCGGCAATTTTATAATATTCTTTGGAAAACATTGGGAATTCGCGGAACCTGTAGGTTTTAGTATTAACCATCAAGATTTGCATTGCTAAACCGAGATAAGAAGAAAGCCGCAGAATAGGTTGGGAGGCGTAACATAGAAGATTCCTGGCAGTCCTTCCGCCGTTTTTCGAGACGTATACTATCCGCTACACACCCGGGGCACGAATACGAATTAGGACCAAGTCGCAACAGGATCGAGTCCCGCCGATTTCGAGTATGCTGCCGCCTTGGGCAACGATAAGTTGCTGCAGTGGGTCTAGCCACCGCTCTACCCTCTGTAATTATACCGTACACAACCGAACGCTGCCTTGCTCTTTCTTCCTGCATTACTTTCTCCTTCGTTTTCCATCGTTCCTCGCTTCTTCACTCGATGTTTCTTATTGTTGAACGCGTGTTTCGCCGGCCGTGGTCCCGCCGGGGGCGAAGGTTGCGTTCTTCGAGCAGCCGTCTGCGAGGCCTCGTTCTTCCGTTACACCCTCCCCGTCCGTTTTCTCCGTCCTCCTCCGCGTCCACTGCTCTTTTATCGTTTATAGTAACATACGATCCGCGGGATTTATTATTCCGCCTCGGATAAATCTAATTTAAAAAGCGATACAGACAATTTCGTGAGATAGACGGTATCGAAATCATTTACAACCGGCATTATTGATGCACGATTAACACGGATTATTAATGAATGCCAGCCGAGTATTGTCGTTGCGCTCGATCTCCAACAGGCATGTTGTTATTTGCATCTTGCGACGCCCGGAGCGCACCGATACCGCTGTGGATATTTGAGAGACGATAATTGGTTCGGGAGCGGTATTCCGTTCGCGCGCGATCATTCCGATTATCTCGCGATACACATCTCGGACACTGTTCCGCGACGCGATCGTAATTTCTCATCGCAATTTAATATTCGGTAAAAAAGCGGGTCGCCAGTAGTTGGTCGCCGTCGGACGATCCGTGTAGTACCACGAGTTTCCTTATCCCCGCTTTCTATCCACACGTTTATCTTGTAAATTATACCCGTGATCCGCTATTAAACATACACTGTCGCATTTTATATTTCGTCGGCTAACGGGGGCCGCATGCTCGTACAACGATGCGAGAAGAGATGCTGCGTTTAAGAAATACGGTTGTTTACTGATTCTCCCAAATAAAATTGTTAGATATTTTAAGAGTTCGTAATGACTCGTGGCCCACGGCAGCCTTGATAAATTGTAGTAATCTCGGATAAACAACATGACTCATGGGACGGGACATCATCGATGAACATATCATTGGTGTGTGAGTTGTGGCCACAATCAAAACGCGTTACGTACGATATTCATATAGTATGTACGATAGTACTTACGCTTGTAAATCTCACATGTACGGGGGCACGAACGCATCGGCAATTGCAGTGAGTCAGTGTGGCTCGATTTTCCAACTATTATGCTATGTACGCTTACTGACTACGAGATTTATGATTTGTTACGTAACGACGTCTCTGGTGAATTTAGTTTCGTATACACGGTGCACATAATCATTTCACAGACTAGTGAACGCGTATTATCCGAGACATCTGATAGTAGATAATGCACGCCGCGTACAAAAGACAGTGATATACTGCCTGTTAACACGAATCTCGAACTTAAATAATTAAACAAGTCAAAACATCCTCCCGCATTTTTACTTATTCTCATTCTGAAGTGAATTTTATCCTACATACTCGTTTCATCTTTTATCAGGATATCATTATTATTTTACGCATTTTTTATTAGTAGTTTCATCCCGTGTGCACTATAATCAGACAAAATATGTGTTTACACTATATCAATACATACGTACAGGTACAACAAACGATTTTGAGTCAATTGCAATTACACACGACGCCACGAGTGGTCCAAAATCGTTTGAGGTACCTGTACATACATTATTAAGCGTGGTTCTTATTTTTTTTTCTGTTTCGAATATGCGGCTAGTCAGCTTATGACTACTTTTTTGTAAGAGAGAATAACGTTCGGTAGCTGCATGTGATATGCAAACAGGACGTTTACTGCGATGAACGGCACATGAGAAGATTTCGGTCGCCGAAGGCTTGCGTGCAAGGTACGCGACCGATCAGACGTAGAGTGTTAGAGGCAGGCGTGATACCGCTTTTTGCGGGTTAACCGACGACGATACCACGACATGCCAGCAGTCATGCGATACAGTGGGTCACGCATACAAAAAGAAATTTATGTATGACATTCGTACGCGTAGATGCGCATTGTTTGATAAGACAACCTTAAAATTACGAAGTCTTCTGTGCGTCTTTTACTTTCCTGGTTAAAATTTTAATTTAGTAAAAAGTTCTTCATGAATTATTAGGGTGAGTAAGGATGCAGATGTAATCCACTTACCGTCACACCTCGTACGCTGTCAGACATTGATTTTGCATTACCGTCGCTGGTAAGCCGATCCAATTGATCCTCTTTTCCTTGGTGTTCACGTACGGGTACGGGATACTACGATATGCGAATGTCCACAATAGCAACGTGTTGGTGTTTGTATTTGTACGAAGGGAGCAAGCTTCGGCGCGGAGGAGCGCAGCACGCGAAGTCGAGGGCGGTGGCAACCGCAATATTAGATTAATAGCGGATGTACTCCACTTTCGGTGCCGTATCGTCTCGCATGGATTTCGTCGGAAATTAAACTTCTTAAGTAGTAACGTATCAGTCGTGGAAATTGAAAATTGCTTCCGACTATGGACTGTCCGTGTGATTTATAAGGGTAGGTACAAATATTCGACGCATGGTGCATCGCGAACTGACTTCGTTATTTATGTAAGAGTTCATTTTTTATTGCCGAGGATAGAATTTCAGAGACAAGTTTCCTTATCTGACATCTCAGATCGTCGAGATTAACTTCGGTAAATTTTAAGAGATCCGGGCACTGTACCACACGACGACGACGTATCGTCGCGTAACCATAAAGAAACATAAATCAATGTGCAAAAAGGTAAAAAGTTATAGCCACCGCGACGTCGAGGCAACGTCTTTGCTTGAACAAGCGGCAGCACCGGGATGGCCTCGAGGGCTGAACGAGGTGGAAGAGAGTCAGAATGGGAGATCCCAAGCCTTGATCGTGATAAGATGCAGCGGCGTCATCGGTTGACAAAGGGTCGTAGAAACGCCTCCTCAGATCCGACGTGCAACCGCTTGCGGGGGCGTACATATTAAAATTGGATCCCCAACCCCACCGACCCTTTATCAACCATTTGCCGATCAAGTTTATTACTGATGCGTATGTGAGTACAAACACGATCCACTTCACCGAAAATTTCAAACCATTATTGTATCCACCAAACTATGTCTCTTATCGAATAAACTATTTCAATAGCATGAAGGATTTTAAGAAAATCATATTAATGTAACATTGATCTATTGTATTCCAGAATTCTGAATTAAGTATTTATTCCATAATTTGTTTCTTGTATTGCAAACGAAAAATGACATAAATGTATAAACGTTCGATGTAATTTAAAAAACAAGGTAGAGTGCATTAATTATATTATACTCAACTATTATTTTATAATCGAAGCCAAATAATACTTATGACATTAGTTCACTAATGAAGAACGAAGCTACTAATATTATTACCACTAATAAAATATTATTTATACTTAAAAAGTAAGAAATACTGTTCGTTTGAGAGAACTGTGCTTTTTTATTTCTTCGCGAACTAAACTTTCCCTGCGAACATTGCACTAAGTACTTGCGTAGTTTTCGATTATATCGACTATGGTATCAATATAAGCGACGTTCAAAATGTAGTGAATGCTGCCCTCTTTACTACAAAAACACGAACTTGAGTAATTCAACAATTGAGATTTGTTTTGTAACTATCGCGTGAACAGTGCGAGTGTCAATTTTATATTTTGTTGCTAAATAGTCAAAGGTTCGTGGAACAATAACGATGTTTCCGCAAAGTTCACAAAGGCGATATTGGATGTTTGGCGATGAAAACGATTTAACTGAATTAAGGGAGAAAACGAACGCTGAGTTCATTCAAAGGCATGGTGTCAATATGACGGTGAATTAGCTACTTTTAATGATAAATAATCAATATTATTGTACAAATCAATTTTCAATCTGTTCATGTATCTCATGATTATAACAAGTTACAATATCCTGTTTAACTACNGATTATATCGACTATGGTATCAATATAAGCGACGTTCAAAATGTAGTGAATGCTGCCCTCTTTACTACAAAAACACGAACTTGAGTAATTCAACAATTGAGATTTGTTTTGTAACTACCGCGTGAACAGTGCGAGTGTCAATTTTATATTTTGTTGCTAAATAGTTAGAGGTTCGTGGAACAATAACGATGTTTCCGCAAAGTTCACAGAGGCGATATTGGATGTTTGGCGATGAAAACGATTTAACTGAATTAAGGGAGAAAACAAACGCTGAGTTCATTCAAAGGCATGGTGTCAATATGACGGTAAATTAGCTACTTTTAATGATAAATAATCAATATTATTGTACAAATCAATTTTCAATCTGTTCATGTATTTTCATAATGTATCTCATGATTATAACAAGTTATAATATCCTGTTTAACTATGATTTGCAGGTTATATGTATTTCATTCTTTGTTATGAAACATCTTAAGTATCCTTTGTTATGTAGTTTCTTAAACTCATTAACATTCGCGTACATGGTAGTGAATAATTTTATTTATTGTCTTGACATGTAATACAATGTGAAATTTATATTTCGAAAAGGCAGAGGAAAAGGAGGAACATTTTTTGTCTCACACAGAAGAACGTACACTACTTCGTTTTTATGAATTACAATTAAGGGATTTTTGTCGTCGATTTACTCCGACAATGCCACGTGCTACTGTAGCAACTGCATTGCATTATTTCAAGAGGTTCTATCTCAGGAACAGTGTTATGGACTATCATCCCAAAGAAATTTTAGTCACATGTGTTTACTTGGCTTGTAAGGTAATTTTTATTCTTCAAAGTCAATTCATCTATATTTCTCTATAGCAGTCTGATATAATACTTTATTATTTTAGGTAGAAGAATTTAATGTTTCCATATACCAGTTTGTTGCTAACATAAAAGGCGACAGAGAAAAGGCATCGGATATTATACTTAATAATGAGTTGTTACTAATGCAACAGTTAAATTATAATTTGACAGTGCATAATCCATTCAGGCCTGTGGAAGGATTGATGATAGATATCAAGGTATTACGTATTGTAAACATCTTTGTATTGACAATGTTTTAATCAAATTTTTTTAATACATACAATCTGTACATTTTTAGACAAGATATATTTCTTTGGAAAATCCAGAAAGATTGAGGCCATACATTGATGAATTTTTGGAGAGAGTATTTTTGACTGATAGTGTTTTGTTATATGCTCCAAGTCAAGTTGCGCTGGCTGCAACATTGCATGCTGCATCGAGAGCCTCTGCAAATCTGGACAATTACGTGACTGATATCTTGTTTTCTAAAGAGCATTTAGGATGCATAATTGAAGCAGTGAGAAGTAAATAAGTTTCCTTTTATGTATTCTACCTACAAATATTTCTGATAATAATAAATTTTTAATGTGTATTTTAGAAATAAGGTCTATGGCTAAATGTGTAGAATCTCCTTCAAGGGAAGTGGTAAGGGCTTTGGAAAAGAAATTGGAAAAATGTAGAAATCAGGAAAACAATCCTGATAGTGAAATGTAAGTAAAATACGATTAGCAATAAATCTTACCTCGGTATGGTAGATCTTTCAATATGGCATTTTCTATCATTACAGCTATAAGCAGAGAATGCAAGAAATGTTGGATGAGGAGGATTTACAAGATAATGAAAAATATGCTAAAATTATACAGGATCAAGCAGCACATGATGACAAGATTTTAGGAGTTAATAAAATGTTATCCCCTCCGGTTTAGTAATAAGTACATTCTCAGTTCCATTAAACTGTCAATAAATACTTTATTGGTTTCAACGAAGTTTTCTAATATAAGGATAAAATGTATTTTTTTGTATATTGTTTTGAAGATAAAAATATATTTGTTAGTTTTACAATAAAAACAAGAAGACTGTTACAAAAATTACTGCCTATAGTTTCTACAATAAATGCAAATAAAAAATGTATCTTTTTGCGTATTTTATGCACCTACTGTTAATTAATTATAAATATTATATCTAATTTGGTATTTTTTATAGATTACTATAGAGATTACTTATTGGCTGGACACCTACACGAGAGAGACATATATTTTCCAACAAGTCACGTCTATACTGTACATTGATTTCTCTCTTTTTCGCGGACAATAATTAACATTTCATTCCAAAATTATTGCTGCAAATCTTAGATTTATCGAAGTCTTTATACCTAAGAATCTTGGTGCCTGAAATCCAATCTTTGGTTTAGGTGATACGTTGAACTATTTCCAGGAATATTTTGAAAAATCGAAGTTTGTTGACCCATTGTCAAGCTGCTTGGCAATGGTTGTACAATAGGCAAAGCTGGCGGCATAGGAACAGTTGCTAAATGCTGAGGAAAAATCGGCGCTCCTGGTTGTAACTGCGTTGGATAGTTGAAAAACCTATCAAAAATTTTTTCTGTTAACTAATGTCTAATTCGTGGGAAAGCAAGAATCTAATTGTTATTTACCAAAGGCGATCCTCGACAAAAATTGGTCGGGGTGCGGGAATTCCTAAGCTGGAATAATATTGCTGTGCCAGCAGTTCCACATCATTTGTGTATTTCCTTTTCCATTTAGTGCGTCTGTTTTGAAACCAGATTTTTATCTGCGATCATACAAAATCTCGTAAGTCATCTGCACGTAGATATGAATAATTAAAGAACATAGAAAAAGAGACTGACTTTACAAAAAAAAAACTTTTTATTAATTAAAATGCCGAACAATTGTTTACTATATTGATAAAGTTAAAAGAAAAGTATGAAGGTGCTAACATCGATAAGAAGTTTCAAAAGGCAAAAGTTATTGCTCCGGGTGAGGATCGAACTCACGACCTTAAGATTATGAGACTTACGCGCTGCCGAACTGCGCCACCGAAGCACTTGGGAAAAGTTGTGCCAACAGACCTTAAGAACAATGTTTTGCAAGCTAATTTTTATTACAATAACTATATATTTTTAATTACAATAACCCAAAAATTCTGTAGACATTATAAACTCAAAAATCTACTACTATTATGCGAGCAGCAAATTCACTGATACGCGTTCATTATAACTCAACGCGATACTTTTGGCGAATTTGAAACATAAACATTTATAAGTGGCACGTCTTTCCAGTGCAACCGGTTAATAAATTCAAGCCGTAGTCAAGAAAAAAACGGATCAAGTAGGATCCGGAGTAGGTGTGAGAAAAAGTGAAGCAATGTGTGCAGAAAAAAACGATGTCAGCATCTCGGGCATGGTTGGTTTAGAAAACTTTTTAGTGTCGAATACCAAAACCGGATTCAGAACACACAAAGCGGTAATATATCCTAATTAAAAAATCGACGCCTCTGCGGTCCGTCGCGTCGCAGCACCCGCTGTCCCGGGGAATCGCGTTCTTGTGCTGTGCTGGAAACGTACTGACGATTCGGAGAGGAACAGAGTAGGAGAAGGGAACACCCGTAGCTGGGTCGTTAACTACGAGAAATATTGTGACAGTTACGTCCGCGCCACGACATGTCTCCTTCTTCCCTCTGATCCGACGCCTGATCATTCTTCCCCTTTTGCTGTGATCGCGAAAGATAATTATCTGTCTCGTTCATGCTGTTCCCGTGATATTTCTACTCCCCTGGCAATTACTGCAGCTCGCGCACATCGCGCGTTTGTATGATCGCAATACGCGCAACTCAACCGAACGGAAAATATCCGGACTGTTCTAATAAATTAATTAGTTTAGAGCGATGCAACCGTCCTACATTATAAAGTAAATGGTAGAATTATGTAACTGTCGCAATCCATTCTGCAAGACCGCACAGTTAAGCGGAGAATTACTCGAAGATCGGTGAAAGCCAAACACTTTGGATTTCGAGGATAATATTAGAAACAGGATACGAAATTACATGAAGAATGGGCAAACGAGACGTGCTGGGATACAAAAGGAATCGAACTCCAAAATAAAATAAAATTCGCATGAAGTTCAACGATTAATTAAAGATTTCTGTGAAAGGAAGGGAAGATGACGTTGCTTTCTTGTGCACTCCCTTTCTTTTCACGAGAAGAAAGGGCGTATAAGTGCTAATTGGTCCTAAAGGGCGATCTCTCGCCTTGGCGCCACGATGTGGCGCCTACACATGTGGCAGTCCCCGGGGTCATAACTCAGTACTTGGTTGATTTTGAGAAACTCGGGGTACAAGAAGCTACTTAAACTATTTCAGGTGCCCTAGACTACGGAAGTCACAAACGTCATCGCAATTTATTGAGTACAGTGCGTCTTGGTCAAAACGACTTCCGCAAAATGTGCTTCCTTTTAAACCGTGTCACATTCCCGATTTCCTCATTATTAGAAGACAGGGTCATTTTTCTCTCCTAAACGACACAATCTTGTACTATAATAAATATTATAACTAGTGTACCTGGGTTTCGGTTAGCTTGAGGCTCTTGCTAAGCTGCAATCTCTTCGCCACGCTCAGGTATTTGTTCCTCTCGAATTCCGCTTCCAAAGACTTAATTTGCGCCGCGGTGAACGCCGTACGGGGCCTCTTCTTTCTTTCATCATCGCTAATGGCGTTGTCACTTTTCTCTTGAATCTCTCCGTCCACACCTGTCGTGGAGTTGGCGCCGCTGCTGCTAGTACACGCCTCTGATAAGACCGTAGAAAAGATTATTCATCGTATACCCTTTCCAAGTATACATCAACAGGGAACGATGATTAAACAACGTTTCCTTATCTTGTAATTATCGAATAATTGCGCAAGTGTAGTCGTGTCATTCCAACGCGGTTAAATGGAATGAGAACGCGTCGTAATTAAGCGACTGCTAATAACACGCGTGCCACGAGAGATTAAACAACGAAGCACGGCGAGTTATAAAGTATGTGTAACATTCTATTCGGTGTTTGATCAAAGAGAATCCACTGGTGCTATTCTCAAACAATCGACATACTGACAGAAGCCTATCATTAAGTGCAAAGCGATGTTTTATGTACTGTGACGGAGTCTACTCTTATTTTCCTTGTGTTTAGACGAGACCGAGACCATGAACGACGCGAACAGCGGCTTCTTTTTAACCCGACCAGGCCCAATTACCCTCGTAAAATTTCTTTCCTCATCAATCTCGTTACTTTTTTGCCCGTCGAAGTTGTTTATATTTATATTTATCCCAGGCTTACAAGCCGTCGGTACAAGACGTCGCGCCTCTACTCATGAGGAATGTCTTTGGGGTCTCTTTTAGTCGACTGGTAACAGGACCGCGCTTTAAGCTGCGGGGATCATCTTCTAATTATCTGCCCATTCGTCATCCGACGAAAAACTGTGGCAGCGCGACACACCGCCGTTGAATATATGAGTGTTACTTCGAAAAGTGGTAACGCAGTCAATCTTTTTAATTAATTTCCAATATCCCTCTTTCATAAAAAAAAGTATATAAATGAATTCTTCTTAACATTATTGTTACTTATTCCCCTAATAATTAAATGTCATTCCTGTCACGATCTTCTCTATCATTTAATAATCTACAAAAAATTTATTTTGCGTCAGCGAAACTAAATACTTGAAGTAGTGAACGGAGAACGTATAGTATGAGGGAAGCTCGTCTATAAGCATCGAATGTAAAGAGCATCGGTTATTTTAGTGTCGATAAATCGATGAGAAGAGGTTCTTCGGTCACGAGGAGAATGAACAGGCTGTAGCGGCCGTTGGAGTCGGGGATGCAATAAATATCCCGAAAAAAGTATTTGCGGCGCGGGTACCGGTACCGCGGAGCGTCGTTTACTGGCTACTAATTGTCAGATGGCGACGTAATTGTCGCGTTTCTCGCGCGTTTTTCGGGGCTCCTCTTCAACCCCGGGTACTACAGAGTCGTCGGCTAAAACCGTACCGCCTCTAATTCACTCGACGTGAACCATGTCGTGCGACGTGCACGCTTGTGCACGTGTAAATTTCAAGAAGGATTCCGACTTGAATCGCCGGGGAATATTATCCGTAGATAATAATATCAAACTGCACAAGTCGGCCGTGTTTACATTTTAGATTTTGATGGTTTCATCTGTTACATTAGCTTAATGCCTTTCGAACATTGCAAAAGGGGGGTAGGAGTTCCCTTTGTCTGTTCTTTACCACGAGGAAACGATTAGATCATTTATAGACAATTTAGATCCGACGAAATTTTCCTCGGAGAGCTTCCCAAACGGAACGGACGTGGAAAATATTTTCGGAGGGTTCGGTTCTCTCGCGCGGCTCATTTGTCGTCGACTTTCTGACTCGGTTGCATTGACGAACGAGCTCCGAAGAAGGAGAGGAGGAAGGAAGAAAGGGTTGACGTGGTAGGCAACGGTGCAAAAAGGAGCTTAAGACACGAAGAAGCGTGCAGAGGAGCCCGACGGGGAGCACCGTGAGCGTTGCCGAAATAGAACACCACGCCTTCTAGTTTACCTAATTGCCGCGAGCCACGGTGAACTTGTCTCCTAATTATTCGGTGATGAATGGCGAGAGCACGAGTAGAAATGCGCGATAAAGCGTAGCTAATTTTCATTCGTTCGGCGTTGCACGATTTCACACTCGTGGCCAACTGGCTGAATAATTAATCCGTACCTGGGAGTTCTACCGATGGGCCACTTGGAGATAGACAGATCGCCGGAGCTTTTGTTATGATCTAGGATAACAGTTTTACGAAAGTAAAATATACGGAGATTTCAATGAAAGATATCGCGAGTCGCGCTAATTGTTAGAAGGATTCTAATATTCTAATCTTTTAATCGAATCATAAATTTAATGATAATAACGTTATAAAAAAAGTAGGTCTTTACGAAAGCTGAGCAGCTTTTGGACGATTTACACGAGGCTGTTTTTGCAAAGATTTACGCGACGCGTTGACGGCTTTGTAGTTGGACTCGTCGTCCCGCATACTTATCTCAGTCCGAGCGCACGGCGCAAACTAGAATTGTCCTTCCCTTAGATCTCCAATTTATCACGTACCGTTGTACTGTGTAAATCACGTGAGACGAGGATCCTTGGTGGAAATTAGTCGTCAAGAATCGAATCTTGTGATCAAGTGAATTTAAATGGAGACAGTATTTCATACAGTAGAATGTATTCACATTACAGTACAGGAATCGTAGAGATTTTATGCGAACTTACATGATAGTAACGATCGAAAATCGTGTATGAATGAGAGGGCAGTGAAATTTGACTACGAATTTCTTGTTCAGTGCTTAAATGGAAATCGACTCGAGAATTAACTCGTGAGACACACTGATAAACTTCATCGGTGTCGCTTTTCATTCTGTGCTAGGTACAGACGCGAAGGCACAGTTTGCAGCATTTCCATGGCAGAATTAGCAGGAGACAGATAAATAGTGGACGAGGAGCAGGAACATTGAGTGGGCGTGGACCCCTGCAGGAAGTAATGGATCAAACTCACGGTTAACGGCACTCCGCGTGAACTTACGAATTCGTTACCGAGTCAAGTGTCTGAATTCTGTAACAATCACTCCCTTTCACGTTCGTAACAATACACGAATTATGTGGGAACAATTACGTGTTATTACAAATCGTGTAATAATGGCGAACGTGTAAGACACAAAATAAATCTTTTCATTCTCCGCGTTTAACGTCGCAACATTCGCGATATTCTGCATTCATACGCAGTTTAGGATAAGAAATAATCTATGAATAAGAAATGATATAAAAATTTTAGTAATAAAAACTAGTAATTTGTGCGATATTAAATGTTTCAGTAGATGGCTTCTTTATCAGGAATGTCCGTAGAACTCAATATTATGTATCAAATCTCTGATCCGTAAAGGGATTTTCATATAAAAATAGCATGTGCAAAATACTCGCATCAGCTCTGTTTCCAAATTTTAACAACTAAATACAATTATTAAAAAATAGAGAAAAATATGTGGATATACTGTGGGAAGTCTCCTCTATCTGTTAATTAAAATGCGAACTTCCTCGCGCTCTTACAATTAATTTCCATACAATACAAATCATGCAATTTTGCAAAACTTATTATTTTTCGGAAGCGGTAAGTGATAGGATTCGTTCTTGACATGAGAAACTCTATAAGAATGACAGCGGAAATTGCAATACAATTTTTGTTTTATCTTCTGTAATAATTCTTTAATAATTTTGGCATAATTTAGTTAGTTCTTTATTATGGACAGTAATTTATTTCCTTTCTTTATTAATATTATTTTTTTAAGAATTTTTATTCAACTTACCGTAGCACATTTCTGGTTCTGGGGAGGTAGAACAAACCACGTCAGCATCGTCAAATTCGATTTCTTCTATCATAGACATGGACGAATCAGGTACTACCAGTTTACGTCCTTCCGAATCATTTGCTGTTTAAATTAATTTTGGAAATCCTTTTTTCTTTTAAGTACTTTATTCTCCGTAAAGAAGAAGACATTTATTTATACTTACATTCATGACCGTGTAGATACACTTCGGTCTGGATTGGCATGCGAATTTCTTCTTCGGCGGGTTTCTTGCTCGGCGCTAAAAGACTTTCGATACTAAACGAAGATACTCTTGGACTCTCGACCAATTCTGTCGATTCTTTAATTGATTCTACCATTTTCGCACGTTCTTCCGACATAATTCTCTAAACTCTTTCTGTCCTTAAATACTTAACTTCTAAGTTTAAATACCATTCGGTATTCTAATTATAGAATAGTCGAGTCAATTGACTATTTGTAGTCCATTAACATGTGTTCAATGATTTTTTAACAGCGAGTCCTTTAAATTTCACTGCACATTTCTTCACTACGACGAACACTGCGGCATCACTATCGCGTCTTTGGCGATGATTCCCATGCTTAAATAAGTTGAAGCGCTGAATTTTACTGGATCAAAAGTTCAATTACATGATCAGTGAAATGGCAACTTCGAAATCGATTCAAACCATTCAACCTGTGATCTGTTCGCGGGTGCGGAGCCGAAACCAGCGACTGTTTGTCGGGGTTGCTCGCGATGTCCAACAATATTTTTTTTGGCAGCCAAGTCAAATTCTTCGTTCGTCGAGGCGGTGTCCAAAAGACACGTGCTCATAACGTCATTCTGTATTTAACCAATCCCAAGTAAGTTTGGGCGTTTCTTGGCAAACGCACGTGCGTTTCTGGAAGGAGCCCCTAATGATCTCGTACAGCGAGACGGTAGCAGTCACTAAACGGTGGTAATGAGGTATCCATAAATTTCTGTCACCGCCATGAAACGCTATTTAATAATCCTCTTGACAGAAAGCGAGTGTGATTCGAAATCAATTTTCCGCCTACTGCTCTTGCGTTGAATACATATTTAAGAATAAGTATATAATCCANCTAAGTTTAAATACCATTCGGTATTCTAATTATAGAATAGTCGAGTCAATTGACTATTTGTAGTCCATTAACATGTGTTCAATGATTTTTTAACAGCGAGTCCTTTAAATTTCACTGCACATTTCTTCACTACGACGAACACTGCGGCATCACTATCGCGTCTTTGGCGATGATTCCCATGCTTAAATAAGTTGAAGCGCTGAATTTTACTGGATCAAAAGTTCAATTACATGATCAGTGAAATGGCAACTTCGAAATCGATTCAAACCATTCAACCTGTGATCTGTTCGCGGGTGCGGAGCCGAAACCAGCGACTGTTTGTCGGGGTTGCTCGCGATGTCCAACAATATTTTTTTTGGCAGCCAAGTCAAATTCTTCGTTCGTCGAGGCGGTGTCCAAAAGACACGTGCTCATAACGTCATTCTGTATTTAACCAATCCCAAGTAAGTTTGGGCGTTTCTTGGCAAACGCACGTGCGTTTCTGGAAGGAGCCCCTAATGATCTCGTACAGCGAGACGGTAGCAGTCACTAAACGGTGGTAATGAGGTATCCATAAATTTCTGTCACCGCCATGAAACGCTATTTAATAATCCTCTTGACAGAAAGCGAGTGTGATTCGAAATCAATTTTCCGCCTACTGCTCTTGCGTTGAATACATATTTAAGAATAAGTATATAATCCATAAAAAAGTCTGGATTCCAAGTAAAATGCATCGCACATTTTAATATCTTTATAAAGTTAAAAAGAAATTTACTATAATAATGAAAAGAATATTTAAAAGTATTAAAAATATGCATAACTAAAACGCTTATAAGTTCGCAATTTAAATAAAATGAAAAACCGGATTGCTTAAATGTATTATTAGATTATTCGGGACAGTTCTGCATCGGCTAAATTCCTGTAGATTCATATAAAACCTCTGGATGCCATAAGTTTGTCGTTTATACGACAAGGCCAATGTGTAATCGGGCATACGTTTAATGAGATTATTAGACGCACAATCGGTAGTATCAACAAGACGATGATAGGATGATAGAATGATACAAGAATTGTTGACAGATGTGAAACTTGGCTGCGATTATGCGAACGAGCAAAGTACACTGCAGAAATTTGTTTGAAACTTCTGCCGGCCAAGTTGTAATTCTCCTAAATAAATCAGATGCGGCGTGGGTTGAATTCCGATTAAAATCTGCGCGCTCCGCGCTTCATACGTGTAGTTTATTTTTCTCAATTTACTGCGATACGGACACAATGTAAGAATAGGATATCGTCGAATTCTAAAGTTTAGTACGTGTTGAACGCATTAGTTCGTACAAGGTAGACAGAGAGTTGTTGAAAGTACTAGTAGGTGTGTCTGTGAGATCACGTTACCCGAGAGACACTCCTCCCGCAGGTTCAGCAATATATTATATTGTCAGAAAGCTGAAACTTTCGGAGGAACTCAGCCAAAATCTTCGTCAATTTTACGGTTAATTGGTACCGCAATCGACAGGACCGAAGTGGATAAGTGGATGTAAATTATCGATTCCACGGAGCGTCTCTACCGCGAGTAAAACAAGACGGTCCAGACATTTCTTTGGCGTTTGTTTCCTCTCGCCTTGAACATATTTTTGGAATCACGTTTCGCCAAGATGAAAAATTGCACGTCACGATTTCATGTTTTCACTGCTGTAATAAACCGCTCTATATCATCTTACTTGTTAGTTGGCGTCATTAATTTTGCGCTTCGCGGAACCACCGATTGGCTTAACGTATTTATACGACAGGACGAAAACCAATGGTTTGTGCAATTTTTTTTATTTTTTATTTATTTATATATTAACAGAATGAAAGCCATCTATCCGGTACAATCCATCTCTTCTTATAGAATAAAAGATTAGATGCGTGTATGCGTGTGATTGCTATTCTTAACACAACTCTTATCAGAAAATACAGTAACTTTGATTAACATGATATAATAAAATAATTTTTGCTTTAAATAAATCTGAGAATACACGTGCTAAAATAAAACCTTCAATAAAAGTTTGATACTCTTACTACGAATATAGGGATATATATTCGGAATCGTCTTCGTAGTGTCAGCTTATCTGTTGTATCGCAATCGGGCAACTACGTTTGGTCCTTATATCATTTTTAACTTATTAAAGTGATTAGTAAGATTATTGATTTCAGTAACGTGAAGTAACGCAGCATAGCAAATGATCGAATATTTTTCATTGGGTATATGACACAGATAAACTTCTCTTTATAACTGAAAGTTATCGATCCTTTAAATAAAGCATGTCATCGTAATCATAGTCGTGAGAACGTGACTATCGACTGTGACATCGATAGGACGAAAATGTATAAAAGTTTAACAAAATATATTTGTAATCGAAGATATATCTGTTGCGTATCTAAAGTTCTGATTAGCGAAACAGTAAAACCTGTTGGAACTTCATCGATTTATTAATCTACATTTGTTGCGTTGAGTTACCGTTCCACGTATTATTTTCATCGCTATCCTCTCCGCCCGAGTGCAATCTATGTACGTTTCCTTCAGTTTTTATGGTCGTGCCTGCTCGATTGCCTACGTATCTTCTAACCAAACTGAAGAACAAATAATATCCTTCTCACATTTGTACTTAGTACGACAGATACTTTTAGAATGTAAAACCTACCCTGAAGTGCTAGCAGTATTCTGGACATTCGAGCCAACCGCACCACTCGCATTACTTTCTGCATTTTTATTTTCAACAGAGGTGCTCGGTTGTTTCGGTGGATCTCTGCGTCCACCAGTAAAATAGCCTATCACGTAATAATAAACAGCTGAGAAAATTGCGAAAGTAGACCAAATGAAGCGTGGTATAACACCAACATCTTGTGAGGATGTAACGGTCGTCGTAGCATTTGGCTGAAATAACAAATCAAATCATTAAAGATCATGAAAGCAATATTATGGATACAATTATTATAATAAAAAAAGAGAAATTACAGTTTTCAAGGGCAAGATCAATATAACTGCTGTAGGAACCAGTTCTAATTCTACGAGAGATTTATCGTCATCCTCGTGCGTTAATTCTCGTCTCGGAAAAGAAGTGGACATTGCGTATTGCCGGAAAGGTAAATCGATGTTTTGGACAACGTAAGTACGCAATTCACGTAGGGTAGTTGCTGGTTCAAAATGTGCAACGTAAGGATTGCCGGACGGCAATCGAAATTGTATTCTGATGATTGTTGCCGACGTTGTTGTCGATGTCGGTGTTGTAGTTTCCGGTGGTTCCGGTGGATTGACGGTTGGTTTTACTTGTTGCTATATTTAATAACATTAGATAAGTATAAATCAAACGATTTAAAAATAAAGATCGTTCTCGTACAAACCTGTTGTTTTGCCAATTCTCTTTGCTTTCTTTCTATTTTATCCTGAGCGATTTGTTGCAAAATCCTTTCTCTAGCCAAAGCATTATCAGCCCTTTCCTTCAATCTTTCTTCATAAGCTTGCTTCATCTCTAAATCTTGTTGTTTTCTTCGCAAGTTTTGTACATCTTGACCAACTTTACGTCGTTCTATTTCTCTTTCTCTCTCTTTCTTCTCCTCCTCCTCTATGCGTTGTTTCTTCTGTATTTCTATTAATTTCCGTGCTCTTTCTACTTTCTCCTAAGGATACAAGAGATACATAGTTTAACGTGTTTTATTAACAATATTATTTAATTACGTACTTCCGTTGTTAGTTCTTTGGATGCTCCAGGTGTATCTGTAACTGGTTCCGATGATCCACTGGCTTTCAAACTTGTTGATGGTTCCTCTTTTATGTTAGTTTCCATTACGTCACTACTCTCGCTTTTTGGGACAGTTTGCACCAGTGGTACTTCGTTGTGTTGCACATTCGGTTGTGTTGCATTGGCATTTTTCTCATCTACATCAACCTTTACGTTAGAGTCTGCGATATTGCTCTCTGTAGACGTTTTCTGTTCTGCATCTATTAAGTCGGTAGATGCGTTTTTGTTCTTTCCTACTTTCGCTAATACTAAATCAATTTTAGAAGCTAAGTCAGCAGCTGTTGTATTGCCAGCAATAATTTCCAGAGGTGCACCATTTTCGCCAATGAGGAACAAAGATGGCACAGATACCCATTTGTCTAATTGCAAACATTTAGGAAATATAAATCTTTTGTTGAATTTATATGAAACATGACGTAAAATTATTAATTAAACGTTATATATATATAACGTTTAGTATGATATATATATATATATATTAAAATTTAATTATCTACTTGGTAAACTAAGTATTTAATATATGAAAGGATACAAATCTGAGTAAAAAACCCATAAGTCTCAGATCCACTTTCCAATCTTATTGCTACAAAATCATCTTGTTCCAATCGGTTGGAAACTTCCATTGCATTGATTGCTTCAGCAAACTGTACAGATGTGTCATCCTTGCCTGTTAATAATTTCTATAATTAATCATCTTGCAGTATTAATGCAATTGTCAGTATAAGATACAAGGGAAGAAAATGCGTAAACTTCGTTTTAATGAAGAACTACAGGGTGAAACGAATGAGAAATGTTTAATATAAAGACAAACCACAGGTTAACCTAACATTATATATGTACCTTCAATAAAAACGACGAAAATTGCTTTCCTAGATTTTGATGTTGCCACTGCTTCGTTGATGCTTCCTTCGAACCACTTCATCTTGCTTTTTGCGAAATTAGAAGGGCTTGTGTCCTGTTGTGCTATCGAAATATAATGACGTAATGAAAAAGTGGTTGAATCACTAGAAATTTTCTGTAAGACTTGACGTTTCAAAATCTACGTGAGGTTCGGCTAGGTAACACAGTTTAGATGGTTTAGATTGTGCAAGATGAATGGTTTAATCCATCAAGTTGACTAATTCCTGCTTTCTTGTCGTTTCATATCAGTGCAATATGTAATATTATAAGTAAAGGAGGCATTTTTCATTACAATTTTGTCCGGATTTGTAAAAACAATGTACATGAGGTATACGTCAATATTGCGTAGTAATAGTATATGGTTATTCATCTATTGTAAATAAGTTGCATCCATCACCACTTTTACATAGAAATGGTAGCAATCATAGTATATGATATTGTTAAACATTGTTCTAATTCTTATATTTCCATCGTTATTAAATACAATTGCAATAGAATTAATCAATGAAACTTGTGCTGGTTGAAAATAAGCCTTCAAGCTTAAAAGTTGAACAAGGATCGGTGGACGTGAACCATTTCGGTGCGGTTAGTGTGTAAATATAAGAGTGCGAAATAGTGCGTGATAAAGATTTAATACAAGAATCGTTTGGCGTCTCCGTTTCGAGGATAGTACAGCTAAATAATGGCACAGTTCGTGAAAAAGGGTAAGCGTCGTTCATGTCATTTCTTTCTTATTTCAAGTTGAAACATTTTCCATCGCCGTCCACCTCTCGCTCTCATCGAAAATGGAGGCGCTGTATCAGACTATTTTGTTGGCTACACTGTTTGTATCAGCCCGTTCCTTCAGTCAGGTTGTCGCAAGGAACAGTGGAATGAAATGTTGTAATGGAGAGTGCGTCTGTTCCGCATATTTGATGTTGTGATAAACTTGGGCGTACGCGTCCACTTTATCAGTCGTGATAGAGTTTTTTTTTTAAACTGTGAGCATATATTCGTTCCGTTTTGATATATATACTACGTTTTTACGAGAAACAATTAACAGTAGTAAGAGCACAGTGTTCAGTACACGACATTGGTGATTCATTATGGGAATATGGGAGTACAAGACAGATAAGAGAAGATAATTGTATTACGGAACGAGAATTCACGACTTTGTATATTCCACAACGTCAATTTGCTTCTTCGTTCGCCGATACACGAACAAAGATTTAGGGCGTGCTGCTGTGTCGGAAGAAATCAATACCCGCTCGGTAAACGTCTAACAAGATAATATGAAATCAGAGCGAGCATGAAGGTAACTGTGTGTTTCGACAACGTTCGAGTGGTGGTTCCTTGCGGGGATGGAACCCTACTGGTTAAAGATTTAATGCACGAGGCTATCCTGAGGTACAAGAAGGCAACTGGGAAAAATGATAATTCGTTAACTATAAACAGCTTATCTTCCTTGACTGGTGGTGGTCTCCTAGATCCAGACGATAGGTTATGTGATGTAGCTGATGACAGAGAGCAGATTGTTGCTCATTTTGTGAACAACGATGCTGCACACGGTGGTGGTGATGGGGCGAGTTCTGTTGGAACAAACAGCCCTGACTTTTTCCACCCAGACAGTAAAGAACCATCTTATGGAATCGATACACATTCCTCTATACCTATTAGCAGTATCAAAAGAGAAAGTACCAAAAGATTGTCAATGCATGCACTGTCGACTAAAGAACCATGCTTGACAGGATATTCTGCTCAGTCCCTTCCCAGGGAGTCTAGACGTAGGGAGCCATTGGGACAAGATGCCAAAGTATCATTTGAGTATGGGAATGCTAATTTTGAATCAGGAGATCAAGGAGAAATTAGAGAGATCGTAATAAAAAATGAAGCAGGGCCACTGGGGCTACACGTGGTGCCATGTTACGATCTACTAGGCAATGATCAAGGACTTCGAGTTGAAGGTATCGAGCCTAATGGTAGAATTGCTAGAGATGGACAGATTGACTTGCATGACAAAATCATTAAAATAAATGGTCATAACCTCCTGCACATACCATTCCCAAAAGTGCAGGAGATCTTTCGTACCTGCATGACAGAACCATGTTTACAAATTTCTGTCGTGAAACATAAGAGACCACACGAGAAATCATTACACAAAAATCATGGGAACACCAGTGGAGGATCAGAAAAGGAAATTGATGACAATATCAAGAAACTTCAATGCAGCAATTATAATTTGCTGCAAACTGCTAATACACGTAAAATTGGACGCATGATAGAAATAGAATTAACAAAAGGCAGTAATGGTCTTGGATTCAGTGTCACGACCCGTGACAATCCAGCTGGAGGTCATTGTCCTATATACATTAAGAATATACTACCAAAAGGTGCTGCAGTTGAGGATGGAAGATTGAGGCCTGGCGACAGGCTGTTGGAAGTTAATAACAAAGAAATGACAGGTAAAAGTCAAGCGGAAGTGGTCTCCTTGTTACGAAGTATTCCATCTGGCGGGAAGGTAAGGATTGTAGTATCACGTCAGGAAGAAATTTCTTCCAATATTGCAGAATCACATTCTCAAGTCACTTCCACGAATCAAGCAACAGAGGCTACAGACAATGCAAAATATTGGAACACATCAAATACATCATCAGTAAAGAAGAATACTGAAATTCAAGATAAAATGAATGCCCATAGCTATGATAAATGTGCATTCAAACCAGTGAAATCATCTACAGAAGATATCGTTTTATCGCCACGCAAAAATCGCATGATACTAACGTTAGATATACCAGTTCATGATTCAGAGAAAGCTGGACTGGGCGTCAGTGTTAAGGGAAAGACAACAAATACGGATGAAAATACTAACATGGACTTGGGGATTTTTATTAAAAGTGTGATTCACGGAGGAGCAGCCTCTAGGGATGGAAGATTGAGAACCAATGATCAATTGCTCAACGTTAACGGAGTATCACTATTAGGACTGTCAAACTCGGACGCGATGGAAACACTTAGAAGAGCGATGCTCAATACAAACAGCTCTGTAACAGGGGTTATTACCCTTACAATTGCTAGGAGAATATCTTCGTATGATGGAAATGAGAAAAATTTACCTGAAAACGTGCCTTCACATCGTAAACTAGAATCAGTTAACAGTATATACATATCAGACTCTACAAAAGGGAGCGAAGGTAGAATAAAGGAAAAGAACAACATAAACTCCCAAACCGATATCTTGGATAATGGCGGATTATTATCCTGCGTGACGGCATCTCCATGGAACCCAGTTATCGATAGATTAACCGAACAGTATAATAAAAATAGTTTAAGGAACGAAAGTTATTGCATCGCTACTAATAAGACGTGGATTGAGCCCTCGAGTAACGTGAAGAAAATTTCCATAGGGCAGCGCGAGGATCGCGCTGAACCAGTATTGCTAGAAGATTCCAATGAGCCACAACACAATGAAGCTAAACGTAACACGGACGACAAAGATAGTCAGTATTCCGGAGATCCAACGTATGATAGTCAATTATCCTTGGAAGAATTCAACTCCTGCAATAAGTTTTCTCGAGACGCTTTAGGTAGACAGAGCATGTCGGAGAAGAGACACGCTGCGTTAGATGCCAAGAATACGGATACCTACAAGAGGAATAAAAAACTGCGAGAGGGACGCGAGAACAAGAATCAAGAACAGGCGAGTCAAAAATCCGTAAATCAATCGACTGAGTCTGAGGAGCAAAGCAGACACAAATTTTCAGAAACCTACGAAAAGACCAAGAGCAAAAATACTAGCGAGGGGAGCGTTGTAAGCGACGGTAGTATGAAACGTAATTTGGGATACGAGAAATCTGTGGATCCTGCCCAGTCGGAATATGTGTACACAATACCCGGTTGCAATAATAAGTACACATCACCGAGGAAGCACTGGCTCGTAGATGACGTTCACGGCGAAATAACGAGCAGCAATAATTTTAAGGACGACCGCGAAGGTTTCCCAAATAGTCGGGGGGATGTCAAACAAGCGTCTCTTAATTCAGCTTTAGATGATCGATACAAACGTTCGCGAAAGAAAGGTGGCATACGTTCAATGCTTCGATTAGGAAAAAATAGGAAATCGCTCAATTTCGGTGATAGTATAGAAGCTCGTCATGAATCCAGTAATTATTGTAGCGGTACCATTAATTACATTGCATAATATAGAGAAAGGGAATTTATAACGTAGCTGCGGAGTTCAAAGATATACATACAAACATACATACATACATACATAAAAATGTACTTGTGCATAAAGCCTAGGAAACACTTTATTATACACGAAATATACATCTCACACTCATCGCACGCGCGCGTACACGTACATAGTATATACTTAAAATATGTATGATTTATTCCAAAGTGCCTTACGTCATTGCAAGCAAAAAATTTATTTTGTATATACGTATACATATATATATACATTTTTGTATTTTTTTCAATTCGTACCGATCATGTATCTATTTTTAAAATAAAATCACTTATGCATATAATATAAGCAATGTGTAAATTGAATTAATCTCGAAATTAATTTTTGAAGTATGCTTCTATTTTGATAATAAAAAATCGCCAAAAATTCGTTCTAAATTCGATACAAGCAGTGTGTCATCAGTCTCAAAAAACATGGTAAATATTCTTGTTAAACATGACAAACGTAATCTATTTTTTTTTCACAATGATGTACTTTTTTGTTGCAGCATTTCAATTAACGCCAAATCAATTATTGTACCAACAGAAGCGTTACAGGGGCAAGATAAATATTAGGAAACCGAAAGTATTTTTTAAAAAGAGAGTGTTGAACGAACTTATGAAACCATTCTTCGTCAATCCTAACGAGGGCAAAACATTGGAGGAATTATGTCTCAACGCAAATGTTACTACTAATACAGAAGAACTGGGACCTTATGATAAAATCATTGCGAGAGAGGCTCGTAATTGGTTTGACAATTCAAAAATGGTAGCTTGCTTGCACGTGAATAGCATCAGCGAATTAGATAAATTTGATGTGCAAGTCCCATTGTTTAGAGAAAACATGTATTATAAATACTATAGTCCTTACCTAGTGAATCACATCATTAAGGATTCACCATACAAAGGTCTTGCCCCATTAGTCAGTACAATGACTGCGTTTATATTCAGCCCTGAGATGAATGTAACTGCTTTGCAAAGAATAATTAAAAAGTGCAGGAAAATGTATATATTAGGTAAATATTTTGTATTGGGGATAATAGTAGAATAATTTTATTCGATTTTAACCGACTTATATTTGCAGGGGGAGTGTTGGAAGGACAGGTGCTGAAACTTGNGAGTGTTGAACGAACTTATGAAACCATTCTTCGTCAATCCTAACGAGGGCAAAACATTGGAGGAATTATGTCTCAACGCAAATGTTACTACTAATACAGAAGAACTGGGACCTTATGATAAAATCATTGCGAGAGAGGCTCGTAATTGGNGTCAAACAAGCGTCTCTTAATTCAGCTTTAGATGATCGATACAAACGTTCGCGAAAGAAAGGTGGCATACGTTCAATGCTTCGATTAGGAAAAAATAGGAAATCGCTCAATTTCGGTGATAGTATAGAAGCTCGTCATGAATCCAGTAATTATTGTAGCGGTACCATTAATTACATTGCATAATATAGAGAAAGGGAATTTATAACGTAGCTGCGGAGTTCAAAGATATACATACAAACATACATACATACGTAAAAATGTACTTGTGCATAAAGCCTAGGAAACACTTTATTATACACGAAATATACATCTCACACTCATCGCACGCGCGCGTACACGTACATAGTATATACTTAAAATATGTATGATTTATTCCAAAGTGCCTTACGTCATTGCAAGCAAAAAATTTATTTTGTATATACGTATACATATATATATACATTTTTGTATTTTTTTCAATTCGTACCGATCATGTATCTATTTTTAAAATAAAATCACTTATGCATATAATATAAGCAATGTGTAAATTGAATTAATCTCGAAATTAATTTTTGAAGTATGCTTCTATTTTGATAATAAAAAATCGCCAAAAATTCGTTCTAAATTCGATACAAGCAGTGTGTCATCAGTCTCAAAAAACATGGTAAATATTCTTGTTAAACATGACAAACGTAATCTATTTTTTTTTCACAATGATGTACTTTTTTGTTGCAGCATTTCAATTAACGCCAAATCAATTATTGTACCAACAGAAGCGTTACAGGGGCAAGATAAATATTAGGAAACCGAAAGTATTTTTTAAAAAGAGAGTGTTGAACGAACTTATGAAACCATTCTTCGTCAATCCTAACGAGGGCAAAACATTGGAGGAATTATGTCTCAACGCAAATGTTACTACTAATACAGAAGAACTGGGACCTTATGATAAAATCATTGCGAGAGAGGCTCGTAATTGGTTTGACAATTCAAAAATGGTAGCTTGCTTGCACGTGAATAGCATCAGCGAATTAGATAAATTTGATGTGCAAGTCCCATTGTTTAGAGAAAACATGTATTATAAATACTATAGTCCTTACCTAGTGAATCACATCATTAAGGATTCACCATACAAAGGTCTTGCCCCATTAGTCAGTACAATGACTGCGTTTATATTCAGCCCTGAGATGAATGTAACTGCTTTGCAAAGAATAATTAAAAAGTGCAGGAAAATGTATATATTAGGTAAATATTTTGTATTGGGGATAATAGTAGAATAATTTTATTCGATTTTAACCGACTTATATTTGCAGGGGGAGTGTTGGAAGGACAGGTGCTGAAACTTGATGATTTTCTGAGATACGGATCAATGGATATCACAACGGCTCAATCTGGTTTAGTTCAAGTCTTACAAAGTGCAGGCGGCGTTAATTTGAATCGACAACTCACGCACCACCAATCAACGCTGGTGTCACGATTGAAACAGATCGGTACAAATGAGATAAACTCCGACGAGAAGCAATAAGCAATCGGTGCCTGTATAATTGCAAAACAATTTGTATCTATAATTTATTAAACTTTCATAATGCACATGATGCTTTAAGTGAAGTACAATTCATTTTCTCGTGCCCTTTATTAGATCCATCGTTTGAAAAACGGGATATTCGCCGTTTTATCTTAGTATTTCCAATTCCTCAAAGGACGGTTCCGCGATAAGGCTTACAGTTGAGCAACCATCGTATGTAATGTATACTTGTTTAACTTATCGATATCAGTTTTATCGGTTATCAAACAGTATTAAATACGTATTAAGCCATTTGACTAGTGACTCATCCAGTCGTGAGGGATTCGACGAGAATTGTACAAAAAATATTTTGACTCGAGATGTATGTACCAACTGTACTACACTTTCTCGTTCCTATTGTTTCCATTGTACGCCCTTGCCGTAATTGTATCGTATGGAGGCTTTCAGTGGCAGTAATTGCAACGAGGATGACACTTGACTCCATTCTCTCCGCACCTACAGCCCCCAGATGTGTCCCCCTTTCCCTGTGAATCCGTGAAATACGATCGATAAAGAAACGAAATAAAATAATGCTATAGTTACACAAACATTTTTTTCAGTAAATAATACGATGCATATGAATTACTCACTCCAGGACCCCAACGGGGACCTCTGGTCACCCAACATATCTCGGTCTTGCACATTGAACAACGCAACCAATCGCAACCCCATTTTTTCATCAAGACAACTGCACACGTGGGACAAGCGAGAGCTTCACCTCTATCTACCATTTCCTCCAACATCTCGGCTGTCCTTCGTGATTCTTGATCTGTTTCCTTCGATAATCTCAGTTCTTGCTGATACTGTTTGCAGTTCTTGCCAGTGTGTATGGCCTACAATAAAAATATTGATAATTTTCATTAATTTCTTAATGACATAAATACGTATATAATTTATACCGACCTGACAAGTGAGACAATTATTTTTACCACATACAGGGCACAGGAAATTGTTCACATCATCGTCGTAAATACACCAACCGGGACAGTCGGGAGTTTTACAATGGAACGCGTTGTTCCCAGCATTATTCTCCGCCTGAGCGATTGATTTCGCTAAATGTTGCTGATAAACCTCTGGTTCGACGAGCTAGACACACGTCAGATATTTCCTTTTAAACATTTCTATATCCATTTCCTACGATCAACTTACTGCTTTAATTTCACGCTCTTGGAGAGTTGATTCACAGGTATACTCTGAATCTCTATAAGGACATTTCACTTCGGGTTCTTCGCAGTATCGAATGGTATTAGCAATACATGACCTAAAGAAAATTAGTTATTAACAATTTGTACAAAAACTGTGTAACATTCTACTAGATTATAATGAAAAAATACCTGCAGAACATATGTAAGCAATCTCTCAAAATTACTCCTTCACGAGGACCGTATGTAACGAAGCATACGGGACATTCTATCGGCTCGGAGTTTGGTATAACATCACAATTTTCCAATGAAATTAATTCCTCGTACCTCTCCATTTTCACCTCTTCTGATATATTTCCTTCACCTGTTTCCTAATAGCAATTACATTTGTAAAAATTTTTGAAAAATTGAAAGTTGATTTCATTATATTTACTTCTCACCTGAGGTTCTTCAATTTCTTCATGATCTTCTTCAACTATTTGTAATACTTTCGTTGATGAACTCGCATCATCGTTTATTACGTTTGGTGCTTCTTCTACCTCTTCATCTTTCTCCACTTGTATCGCATTTTTAGATCTTAGCTCTATATTAAAATGAAAAAAAAAAAAAAATGTATAAATTACATTTTTACATTATTCTTTCACTACAATTTGAATTTTTTTTTATTCACCTGGTGCTACAAGGTACAAAAATATAGGAGATCCATTTATAGCCTGTAATTCGTTAAGAGTCGCATCGTCGCGATCGGCCAAATTTTTACCAATGATCCAGCGTTGCACGTTTGTCGGTATCTCGAATTCCGTGTGTATTTTCGCCTTCAACTCGGCCACCGTCATCCTACTCGGTAGCTGTTATTATATTCTGGCTTAGTATGGCATCTAATATCGTCATATGAATTGGCAAACCCCGGTTACCCTGATTTGAGTAGCTAGCACTATTTACCTGGAGTGGTATCGGTCCCTGGTGAGCAAGCTTGTCTTCAATGTACATATTGACTTTAATCAACTGATCTTTGAGACGAGCTGATCGTTGTCGAATCACGGAACAATGGATCTTAAGCCGTGCTAGCTCCTTGGCTAAACCAGCCGCTTGTTGATGGTGGCCCGATGCAATTGCCGCTTCTAACTTTCTAAGTAATCGGTTTATGGCAAGCGTATTCATGTTCTTACTCGATGCATTGTCATCTGCGACGAACAGCGTAAACATTAATATACCAACAAGAAAAACGCTCACTATGAAGGATTAAATTTGGACTCATGATTCATACGGAGGAATCTGTGTCTCCGAAACTATTTTTAACAATACTCAATCAAACGATTACCTTCTTCGCTGTCCCCAACTATGTCTTCGTTAACATCTAATTTCTGCTCGTTCGTCGAAGAAACTTTCGGTACTTCATCGACGTTACCAATCTTCGTAACGCCACTTCTTGCAGGAACGGCACGTTGTTTTGGCGAGGGTGGGACGTGAGCGTTCGCGTAGATCGATTGCTCGATCACATTCGCGTAAGTGTTTTCGTTCAAGTGGGTTCTCGTCGTTTTTGTCGCTTCGATTTCGGCGAAATCCCTCGGTCGTATCAACTGAAACGTATTCTTCACCAGTCCAGAACCACCCAAGTTTTTCCCGGACGTCTTGTACAAAACGTTCTCCTCCTTCCACCCGGAGGTGGATGGCCGCGACGCGGGGGCCTGATTCAATCTCCGTACATTTCCGCTCGTTTGCACCGAACATGATACCTTCTGTTTATCTAGCTCGTAATCATTTTGCAGGGCGATATTCTCCACTTTCGTTACCGCGGAAACAAAATACGTAGTCTTGCCGGAAGGACCGGCGGCCGTTTCCCTCCCCGCGGCCGGCCTCTCCGTCACGTCGACGTTACGCGTCACAGTTTTCCCCGGCTTCGAACGCTTTGGTAACGAGTGTTTCATTTCCTTCAACATCTCCTTCAAATCCGTTGTAATTGGATCCTCGATAGTGTTCAATAACGGCGACCTGGTCTTACCCGATTTCGTTCTCGGATCGGCTGAACGAGCGGCATCCTCAACGAGTATCGATCTCCCCGCTCGCGCGTCGCTCTTTGTCTTCGCATCTTTCTCCGCCTCCACAAGGATATCGAGGACTTTAGTTACCTTACTTGATATTCCAGCTTCCTCCTCCTCGTGAACTTTGCTTCCCTGATTAGTGGCGGCATTGCTGCCGCGAGCAGACTCCCGATCGATCAGCTTGAACTCTTTCATACGCAGCTGCTTGTCGATCTCGTCGAATATGTCCGAGAACTCTTTCTGCACACCATCGAAACGTCGCTTATCCAACTTTCTCGGCTCCTCGAAGATGCTCGATGTCACGTGTTGCTTGTTCCCTGTAGAATCGCGAGTAGAAAAGTATCCTCGCGGAGACTCACTCTTCGTTTTGGTTTCCCTATCCCTTCTTTCGCCAACTTTCTGTGTTGATTTAATCTTCTCCTGCGTCACAGACGCGGCGTCGTTTCTCTGCGAGATTCGTTCATTCATACGATTCGCAGCCAGTTGGCTTTGCAAAAACGATATTCTGTTGGAAGTTTCAGTGGCCAATCGATCGTTCTGTTCTCTATTCTTCGTCCCCGTAATTGTAGCCCCCATGTCTGCGCTGTCCAGCTTACTTCTAGTTACGTTTTGCTGTTGTGGAAAATATCTAGAAATATCTTTGTCGACGTGACTACTTTGTCTACTGGTAGACTGCACGGGAAATCTTGAATGATCCTTCCAATCGGTCGCGTGATCGAATCCCCTCGCGTTTCTCACTACATCTCGATCGAATTTCGCCGGTTGATGATCCCTGGCGTTCTTCGCGAAGAAGTTCGCGTTTACCGTGACCTTGGTAATGTTGCTAATGGCGTTGAACTTGGAGATCAGAGCCCGCGTGCCGCGCCTGGGCGACGAACTCTCCATCGCGGAGGTGACGATGTCCTGAACGAGTTCCTCGTTCATCTCGTTTCTCTTTTCGAACGCGTCCACGAACCTCGATGTTTTTAACAGCATCGAGGCCCTAGCGCGCGCCTGCTCTTCTTGCACGATCGCCGCGGCTTCTTTGTCAAGTTCGCTGATGTTAGTCAGAATCGACAAGCCGGACTTTCGTTTCGCGTCCTTCTTCCTGTCCTCCGCCTGTCCGCCGCGGTGAAAGAAACTCAATCTAGACAGAGACGCGTCTACCGAATAATTCGCGGAAGGAGCTGCGCTCGCCGGGGCGCAGTCTTCTTTCATTTCGAACGTCGAGCTCGTCGGCCCTCGGAGGACGTCTCCCTTCCTAGACGCTCCGGAATCCCGAGAATGTTCGAAGACGCTTCGTTTGTACCAAGGTCGTGGCATGGCTGTGCTCAGAGTTCCAATGCCGGGGATCACAGTCTGATTATCCTGAAGAACGGCAGCATCCGTCGAGGCGGGGTTCTTCTCCTTCGCGCTCTGCTTCGGCTCTCTTCTCGACAATAGAACACCGCCTTGAAGCATCAGCGTGTCGTTGCTGAGAGTTTGCGCGTCCTCTTGTCGCGCTTCTACGTCCATTCCGCCATCGGTAACCTGAGGCTCGGACTTTTTCGCGGACGAATCACCGTCGACGTTCCTCTCCGGCGGTTTCGGTGCGCGTCGCTTTCGCCTGCCGCTGTTCTTCGGTGTTTCGCGGTCATCTACCTCGGTTGCTTTAATCGAAGCCACGGGAGGGTTCGGTGCTCGACGCTTGCCCTTCACGTGCACCCTTCTTCGCGCGGAGTTCACGTTATAATGAGCTTTACGATCGTCTAGCCTCTTTAACGATTCGAACAGTCGCCTGTCGGTCAGGTGGCTGTAAGAGTTGAACGTGGACGAGGGTTGCAGCGAGTATCTGGCAGTTATGTCTCTGTGATGAGAGTGAGCGTTCGCGGGCAACGTGGAAGCGACGTCCACCAGTTCGTTCTCTTTATTGCCAACTGCGACCTTTGTGGCTCCGGCCGCGAACGGACCAACTTCGGCGGCTTGCTCGAGGATGTCTAACGATAATCCATCGCACTTGCCGAGCGTGCCGGTGTGAAACGCGAAACTGCGGACGGTGGTAGTGCTGTAAAACGTGTCTACACTCTCCACGCTCGACGACACGCTCCGCCGGCGTCCGGTATCATCCTCTTCGTATCTGTCGATGGTCTTTCGCCGCTTGTCCACCGTCGACTCGCGATTACCGGAACGTTTGAACCACTTGAATAACGAGAACCTCGTGTTACCGCGTCCCTCGTGTACGTTCCGCGCTACGTGCTCCGCGGACGTTTCCGCCGCGGCGACGTCCGACGTTCTTCCTTCGCGGTCGCTGATCCGTACGCCATTGGGGAATGTATTCGCCTCGATGCTGCATGCGGTTCGCTGTACCATTCTTACTCACCGCATATTCCCTCTCGCAGCCAGCTCCGCCCCACTGCTCATCCACTGCCTCGCATAGTTCTTTATTTAGATTCACTCGAATGTGTAGTTTTAACTTCCTTCCAGTTCGTCTCTATTGGTAAAGGGCGATCTCCCCGGTTGAGACCTCCGAATGATTCTTACAGTAATTCCTCGCGCTCTGTGTCACCGGTCCGCTTTTGTCCTCCTCGCGATCCGACCTGTCCCCCGGGTCTGGTATCTAATTTCGCGATGCTTCGATCCCATCCGTCAACGCCGTCGATGTCAACGGGCCTCGTACGGTGGCAAACTTGTGCGTAACATCGTGTTCCGATTGAGTTACGCGGTTCCGTGCGACGTGTACGTGCGAAGAATGTATCGCGGAACGGTAAATCCACTGACGAATTTCGCTGCGAAACCGTCGGAGACGCTGCCGAAGCACGCGCGACAAAGATACTCTCCGGTCCACTATTAATAGACAGGCCTTCTCCTGCCGTCGGCTATTTTCAAATCTACTCTTGCTGTCTGCGCGGCCCGCTGTTCGAAATCAAAACAGAGGCATACGCGCCGCGCCGTGCGAGATCGTTTGTAACTCGTTCAGGAATATTCTTACGGTGTTGCACTTTAAGTTAATTACTATTGAAAATTAGATATAAACATCCTATCTCCTAGTTTTTCTGCTCCTCAACTCTGATGTTCTTGTCCTTACAAATACTAATTCCCGCCAGTCAAACCTGGAGTTTATATTTTACCCCGTTCTCCCTTAATTGGGTGCATATCGTCTTCGAATTTTTTACGAATGACCCTCTCAGAAGAAAACTGTAATTTGCTGTCAAAAGACTTCTGTCTATTTTCGTGCTATCGAATAATTTCGTATGCCAACCTAATCACACAACAGATACCCTGTCTACTTACTTCAAATCCCGATGACCTTATCCTTAACTCCGACTCATCTTATCAACTCTACCTTGCCCTCTGCGTCATTTTTTAATCTTGTCCTCAAATGACTAATCCTTCATAGTTCCAAAACCTTCATCGTTAAAACCGCGAGAATATATATATAAGTATAAATTTGCCGAAAAGTCTCGACAGGGACTTTTCCTGCAACTTCGGACACTAGCATTCTGTACCACGCTGTCGAGATTACTGTAACGCACTTAATAAAACTTCAGCCTAATATTCCGTCTTGAGTTTGAATCTTACTAAATACAACAAACTTCCTACCTCTACGGAATATAACAATAACTTACACTATTTTTAGTGAAGAATAAGTTAACGGAATACATCGATGGTTCGTGGGAATGATACTATTCAATTATTCAATCAATGCAGTCTGCATCAAAAAGGATTTCAAATTCTTGATGAGGTTTAATTTTGAACTGAAGCTTTGGCTTGAGTATTAAAAGGAAAATAAGTTTAGGATATAATAAATAGTGTCATAAGANAGATTACTGTAACGCACTTAATAAAACTTCAGCCTAATATTCCGTCTTGAATTTGAATCTTATTACATACAACAAACTTCCTACATCTACGGAATACAACAATAAGTTATACTATTTTTAGTGAAGAATAAGTTAACGGAATAGATCGATGGTTCGTGGGAATGATACTATTCAATTATTCAATCAATGCAGTCTGTATCAAAAAGGATTTCAAATTCTCGATGAGATTCACGTTTAATTTTGAACTGAAGCTTTGGCTTGAGTATTAAAAGGAAAATAAGTTTAGGATATAATAAATAGTGTCATAAGAATATTTGAATACAACGATGAAGTGCTACAGTTATTATAGATCACGTGAAAGCTTTATATTGTCGCTGAGATTTCTACCGATATATGCAAACTTCTCACACTCGCCCACGGTATTATTTTGGGATTTGACTAATCCCGTGAGAGGGCATGAACCAGCGAGACGATGACCAGCGTCTCGGTTTTAAGCTAACCGATACCGCGGCGGCCAACAAACTAAAATATAAGTGTCGTCCTCAGTTATTTGAAAAATATCCAAAGTCACGTACACGTCATTTGATATCCGACACCGCGCTTTTGTGAGCGTTACACATTTTAGGTCCGGATATGAGAAACTATTAAGTTCTTCTCGGATTCGTCAGTCTCCTACAATATTTGCCATCCGCTGAAAATAACATAACGTCTGGTGTCTCCCGATTCTTTCTATAAAAACGTTTATAAATCATACTTTCAAATAAGCTTCTTCTTGGCCACTATCGCGCTCGAATAATTGCATCTTTACTCTCTAATAATAAACCGGATTTTAAAAGAGAGAGAGAGAGAGAGAAAGAGAGGGTACATAGTAATAACTCTTCTCCTTTCAACGTTTACTCTCGCCCGAACGCGACTAATCCAACAGTCAAAAATTTCCCCGCGACTCGCTCGTGTATACTTGCCATTAACGAAAATTTTTCGGTGATAACGCGGTTTGAGAGCGAGTTCTGGTCCCGTTTGGAAATTAACCAAGCGAGTATTTTTAATTACATTTACTCGGGAAGAAGAAAGGCATCAACGAGAGCCAACGCTTAGCCTTTAGCCACGGTGAACCACCTAAGTACGTTTGCTCAAGAGTTTGCGCCGCGGCGCGGCGGGTATCTCGAAAGCGGTTTCTCTCTGCTCGCAGCACAACACGCACCGCGGGTTCCGCCTGTAGATATGCTCGCGTGCGTTTGAGCCCGCTCATGTAAGCGGCGCCGAGGCACAATACACACCGCGCTGGCTTCGGTGAAAGAGATCTATCCGCGAAAGAGAGACGATCGCGCGCCGCGCGGAGGACGACGCCGCCACGTGTTTCCATATTTTCTTTAATTACACGATGACAACGTTCAGTGGCCAGCTGGTATGCCGGCCGCGTCACCGCTTTTCGCTGAGAGATTTCATTTAAACGAACTACGAGATATGTAATTTCTTTTTATCCCTGCGTTGGACGGAAGTCACTGTTAAATAAACGTGGGGCTGAATTGCATCATTTTTTGCGCACCTGCATTCGCATCCTCGCGGCGTACATTGACTTTCCTCTTATATCTACCCCGCATTTTCTACGTCGCCTATCGTTCATCGCGATCAATGACAATATGTACCTTCATACTATCGGGTGTCGCAGTTACATGCTCCGCGATACGGTCTGCCCGTGACATCCTCGAGGAAATTATCATTCGTTCTCGATTTCGTTCGATTATTGCGAGCAATGAGACGGCGAGGAGCGAACGACGTCGCCAAATAAAGTCTCCCAAGAGGCATCCTCGTGTGGTCCACGTGGCGGAGCCCAGATAGACTCACAAGCAACTCCCCGTGCACGTTCACCGACGAACGATGTCAATGTGCTCGCGTGTGCGTGGTCTTAGCTCACTTTTATTGTCGGAAGTCGAACTGGAGCGCAAGAGTCTACTACCGCTGCCACGAACCCCTTCCTCGGACTCTTCTTGCTCCTCGCTCTCCGGTTTCTACCCTCTTTCTCCGTCTTGTTCGGGAGTTTATTTCGCGAATCCACCCACACCACCCCGGCTTGGCTCGAGCCCTGGTCCCAGGCTACGTAGCGACGTCATATCGCGTCCTGAATACAAATCGCGATGTTTCCGTTCGCGAGTTTCCCGAAGACTTTCAGGACGCGATCATTACCATTAATGAAGAAGTCAACGGTGCATCGTGGCCCTCTCGCTGATCCTCTTTATCATTTTGTTCGAGCACTTCGCCCGTAGGAAACACTCGGGGTCTTACCCCTCGCGTTCGGTTCCTCGTCCTCCCCAAGCGAAGTCTCCTCTCGCCGTATAATTCAGCCGAGGGAAAGGGAGAAAGAAGTTTGGGAAGTTGATCGTAATCCACGATCATTCCCTTCCGATATCGAGGGCCATATTTGCGATTTACAATTATTATTTCGCCGGATCTACGCCGGAGCAGGACGCCACAAGTCGCGGCCCGTTAGCCGATCTGCCGACGGTGCAGCAGCGCGCGGCGTGTCGTTGAACTTTGAAAAGGTCGCTGTTGCGGTGTCGTAGCATTGCTTAAAATTTAGTTACCTACCCGTTGGATCCGGCGATGTTTTATTCAGATACGTGCGCGGGCCAGACGCTACATCGTGCTCTCCTGGTGAACGGGGACACAAATTAATCGGGATCCGGTACAATTTTTGCTCCCGGCCTCCCCCTCCGTCCTCTATCCGGTAATGGCAAAAACTTTTCCGGCATGTAAAGCGAGATGCCGATCGTGGCGACGGTGTTGCTTCATTTAGGCGGCGCTCTTTCTTTTCAGTCTTAAATTAAAATTAAAGCGGATGTGCTCGACCATTTAGGGTCCAGTGTCACCGCTGTGAACAAATTTTCCTTCACGTGTATAATACAATTTTATAGTTTGAACACAATTTTGTTGAAGCGAATTATTTTTAATCCAATTTCTTGTTATTTTCGGAAATTCCGTTTGTCGAAAATATCCAGGAGTGCTAGACAAAACAATTAAGGACGCAGAGTTGATTTTTGTTATAATCTGTTTATGAAACTAGATTTATTCGCAAGGTTATTCTCACATGCTGACGGTATTTCCCGAAATACGTATTTTGAGAGAGAGAGAGAGAGAGGGAAAGGGATTTTACTCCACACGATCTGTTCATCTTAGCTCGTGAGCAGAGCAGACGGACTTGCGATACGTGAGGGAGCATACTTCTCCTACGGACTTCGACTTGTGTGTCTGGCCCGGAACCCTTTGGCTATCCCTTTAGTTAGGCCATTGTTCCGTACGTGAGCAAGATAGTTAGATTGTCTTCTCCAAGTTATCTACTGCACGGGAGATTAGACGGCCGGGCTTCACTTCTCTCCGTATCCATACGTCCGTATATCCACGTACCGCAAGCTGCGAGACCGTGCTCCAGCAATATCCGGCAGTTGCGCCGGCTGATGAATACTCGTTTCGGATGCCCCGGCACACTCGCCCGGCGGATCCTAGTGGATTCGCGGAATAATCGCTGATACGCACGTGCCAAATTACATTGCCGCGTAAATTTGTTTCGCGGCGACGCGAAATAAATTATGAAATCCCTCGCGCGCGCGCCATTCTCTCTTTGTGCCGGCACGAAAATTTGATTTCTCCGCCGTTTTAACGTCGTCACATTCTGTCGACAACCAATTACCATTTCGATAATCATAAAATTAAAAGCGGACATAACCGATCGCTCGATCGATCGACGAATTCTCATTAAAGTAATCTTCGCAGTGTAAAATGAAATTCGTCACGTCGCGAGATTTATAACCAAATTCCACTGATTTACTGCGGAGCCTTTTTTTTCCTCTGAAAAAAGAAACGGAGATTTCATTTCGTCGTATATCCTGATGAACCTCATAATGTTTCTACGTCACAGACAACGCGTCACCCTCCCTTAATAATCCCCGTCCCGATATCCTCAATGCTTTTTCCATCCCCGCTGTATCGCCGGGTTCGATCAGCTATGAAATTGATTCGCGGTAAATCTTTCACTTCAATCTCGCAGCACGCTTTAAAGCGCTTTACGTTGCGCACCCTCCGGAGCGGAGCCGGCGTAGGGATCGTGCATAGTCTTCTGAGCTGAACGTATTAACCGAAACGCGCCCGATCAGCAAAAGGCCGGATGGTCATTTATCAGGGACAGTAGTATATCGATTCCGATAAACGGGATCAGTGAAGTGTTCGAGATCCATCGCCTACGAGTGGCCGGGCGGGCGCGGCGGGCGGAGAGGCGGTAATCGCGCTTATCATATGTAGTTATTTGTTCTATTCGCCGATGGGAACGGGTGGGCTGCCTATTATTGCAACGTTTGTTACCGAGAACAACGATACCCGCCGCGTCATGGATAATAATCAGGACGAAAAGCGCCCCATTACATTCCAGTTTCGTTGCGTATACACGGGCGTGCATTCCGTAAACGGGCTTGTTTGACTCGTCGGTATTTCTATGATATCAAATTAATTGTTATCGGATGTATTTGTTAAAATTGAGGTCCCCTGTGAATCGTTGATGGCAACTGTTTGTCGTTAAACACGCACGTACAAGCGATCGAAACAAAGTCCCGAAAGGTAAATGCGTGCAGGTATTAATATAACACACGGTCGCATTTGTTATACATTAATTAGCGTGAAGAGTGAATGATAAATTAAATTGAATTCCAGCCCGCCATTTCAACGGACAAAGCCGGCTCTATAAAACTCGGTAATTGACGTAACGTCCCGACGAGAAGGAGCAAACCTTATGGAACGTAATTATACGAATATTCGTTTGATAAGCATAATTGAGAGGGTTTGATATTAGGTGAGAGCCCACGTGTATCGGACGTATTTGTGTTCGTTGCTTTGCATGTGATATGCCAACCTATATAGCAGCTCGCAAATGATTATTAGAATCGGATACAGGACAGGAGAGCCGTTACAGGGCGGTATCCCTTCGAGCACTACGGCATGAAATAATTATATCCCGTTGTGGTGATCGAACTGAATTAATCAACGCGAATGAACATGGTAGATTCAATTAAGCTTCTCCGTTTGTCCTTCCCCCGAGACTCATCCCCGGCTCTTTTTATCACGCAGGTACAATCGCCCGCTTCCCACAGTCAAACGCTCTATATTTATCTTTTTATCATTCTTTCGACCATTAATTGCAACCTGCCTGATTACACAGCGAACATAATTTTCTTTTTATTGACCTCTTGCACTGAAATTAATCGGATTTTTTTCCTTACCCCCGATGAATATTCATTTGTATAAGTGTGTTCCGCTACGGTTCTTTTACTCGTCTGTGTGGGCATCCCGGTTTTATTAATGAAACCGATACTGATGTTTTAACCACATTTTAACAATCATTATCAATTACAATCGAGCCAGCCACGAGCACGCGCAGCTTGCGAGCTTTCGACAGTCAAGAGCCGACAGCGTTAAGCTTCTGACGGTGGAGTGGGGCCGGTTTAATCGTTAAATCCCGACAATTTTGTTGTCCGTGAAGTAACCCGGTATCCCGCGGTAATGATATGGACAGGATATCGATACGCTCTGTTACAGACACCGAGCACTGTTGTTGCCTGCCGAGTATCGATCGTAAATTGTAGCGCGATTAATTGAGCGCACTTATAAAACGGTCCCGTCGCGTTGCTGCCGCGCCAAAGAATAACCTGGTACGCTCGCGATAATTTATCAGCCGATCACTATTTCCGATCCTCCGTATTAATAGCGAACAACCCGTCGATCACGTCCCCCGTCGTTTATTTCCGTCGGGGAGCAAATCGTCGCCCGGTGCCATTCACAACGGGACATTAGAGGAACTCCTCTTCCGTATTTCACTCCTGGAGATACTTTAATGTCATCCGAGATATCCGTCAGGCTGCGTCGCATCGCGTCGTCGCGGCGCGTACCAGCTCAAATTTTTCAACGCCGCGCCATGCCGACCGATACACCTCCGGCATAAAAGATACGACTTCTATACGTTCGAACGAGGACGTAGTATGCCCGGTCTGCGGAAGACAGTACGCGACGAGCATCAACATTTTTGTCGAAACACTTCCGTATTCGATGAAGCGGCACTCAAGACAATTACATGTAAATGAAACCGAACATCGAACATCGGTCGAATCGCGACCAAGTTTCGGATGGACTATGCCGCCGCTGGGGTCGTAGATTAAATCATTGGTTAGGATTTCGGTCGGATCTTTGTTGGACTTAGGTTAGATATTGGTCGGATTCTGGTTAAGTCTTAGATAGCTCTGGGTCAGACGTTGGTTACATCTGTGTCCTATAGACAGGCGTACACAAACAGATGTCCGAATTGGAGCTTACACGTGTATCAACAGTTGTTCCAATCCATTATTGACCATGGCTGAATCGATGCCTCTGTAACTGTACCGACCACTTTCTCCCTTAAAAGTAATAATCAAAATCTCTTTCCAGCCTGTCTGACCATAGTAATTCATTTTGCTTTTCATTGAGACATCGAAATTACATTACATCCCTAAATATTCAATCACGTGAATCCTATCTTTTGTTAATGAATGCAAAGCCTCCGTGGAGGAAACATGTTCCGATATGAACAACGAGAAACGGGAAATCGCAGCGTCACCATCTATTCGTTACCTACTAATTTGGAGACAATGTATGCTAAGCGGTTTATCAACGACGGAAACGCTGACATCCGCATTAAACATGGACAAGTCCGCGAGTGTTCTGACTCCTGTACAAGAGTTCGCGCTCTTAGACGGATACACGCGAATCAGGTTGAAGTAACACGGTCTCGGGCGAGTGCGAGAATTTTTCTACGGAGGATTTTATGTCTCGCGGAGCTCGTGCCCAGCCACTCCAAGGAATTTTATGGTCCGCGTGGTAGCAATCCAGATATTATGCTGGTATACCGTTCGCTCAAACGATCCTGGAACACAAGTCATCCCTGCCGCCCGTTCGCTTTTCCCGGTTCATAATACAGTTCTTCGAGATACGTACGAGGTAAACCGCTGTTCTTACGGTCTGCGATATATTATCGGTTTACCGCCGACGCACCTGCTCTTTGTCGCCGCTCATGTGGAATTAATTACGAATTGTCTTATTCCATTCGCGCGGAGCGCGTATGTAAGTAAGCGGCAGCTGCTCGCGCGCGGCTAAAATGATTTAAAATTCGTCCAGGTGTTGAAAGTCCGATGACATTAAAATGTGGCCTGAGTACGGGAATTTATATAATTGACTAGGGTTCAAAAGAATTAAAGTATTTTCGGATAGATAACAGTTTTTTAGGCGATGAATGCTTAATGCATACACACGACCACTGGAATTTTTGACCCAAAATCCGGTTTGGAAATATATATAAAAAATAGGAATTTAAAAGGCATGCCAAAAAGTTTCTAGAATATAAAAATTCATTCCGTTTTAAAAATATAAAAATCCCAAAATATTATAAAATATGTAAATAAAATATATTTAGACCGAAGTAGTGAAACATTGATCGGCTATTATTAAGTTTTTAAGTATTACGTTGAATCATTTTTATATCATGCCCAACGTATTTCCATTTGCCTATTTTTTTTTATCTCTATATCGGTAAAAGGAACTTACGGAGCGATCAAATGGGATGAATAGGTTGTTTGGCTTTGAGATTATGCGCGGGCGGTAGCCGAGAGCGGGAATAAGAAAACGAAACTGTCGCGCGGAAAGGGAAAGGGGCAGCATTTTTCTGTCGGCCACAGATTTCGGACAGACCCGTTCTCTTCCAATAACGCAATCGGGGAGAATCGATTTTCAATCCAATCATCAGAGAATGCAACGTGTAAACCGTAGTGAAAAGTGCAATATACTTTCATGAGTGGCCTATGATCAGCCAGAATGTTGGGAGAGAGGGGTAGCAATGCGGATAGTACGTTGGTTATGCGGCTGGAGGGTGGAACGCTTGAAAATCGAATACTCGAACAAACCCTTGCACTGGCTACCGGGACCCGGGTATAAACTCATAACACCACATTTTTCCTTCCCCGCCGCCCACCCGACCCCCGCGCTGCCCCTTTTATTCATGCCGGCTTTCTTCTTCTATTTTCGGCCAGTATCGTTCCTTTTACTCCAGGAACAAACGTTTCTCTTTTACCATTTTCGTGGTCCACGATTCACCGAACTAGATTTTCACGAGGTTTGCCCATTTTTATGCAGAGATCGATACGCGTTTTATTCCGCCGGCCGGGGGAATTGAACGATGTTCACGCGACTGACGTCAAGGATCTCACGGCTCTCCGCGTTCCCTGAAAATGTTCATCGAAGGAACGAACGCCTGAGAGCTTTCACGGGGCGAAGCGGGCGCGAAGAATCGCGTTTACGCATCCCCTGTGCGTCGCCGCGGGATCGCGGGGTGGTTGCCACTTCTGGGCCACACGGTCTCGTCACGCGATAGACCGACGACGAGCCTGCTTTCTTCTCGGATTTCCTTTCAGAATCAGTTTCGCGAAATCTGAAAATCTAAAAGTTCCCGGTCTCCGGTGACGAGCGGGCGGTTTCGGGAAGATTTATTTTCATGAGAGATCCTTCTATCCCCTCGGTGATACCGCCTCAAAGGAGATTTCGTTTCGGTTCGACCGGTGGAAATCGTGCGAGCTCGATTCATCTCTCTCTCTCTCTTTCTTTCTCCGTCTCTCTCTCTCTCTCCCTGTGTCTCTCCATGTCGCGTCGGTGGATTCGAAATTACGACGCGGTGCCTGGAGTCTAGCACGTGGTTGAACGTGTCTGCGTGCCAGACTGCATTAGGCTGGGTACACATGGCATCCATCGAAATACCCTATAATGAAAGGGAGAGAAGGTCGCGGAGACAGCCGAGAGCGAGAATAAAGTATGGATTGCTTTTAACGGGCTCGCGAAGAATAGGAGACGATAGATAGAATAGCAGTCAAGGCGAGATAGCTTTAAGATGAGAAAGGAGGAAGGAGCGCGGGCGGGGTTCGAGGGAGACGGCCGACGGTTACGCGAGGGAAAGGAGAAACACGTACGGGGAAAACGGACACACAAAAGGATCTGTTACACATGGACGTAGACAGAGAAAGTGGAGTGGGTGCTGCTACCGAGCTGCAGTCTCGATAAAACATTCAGTTCGAAAAATGCTGCTCCATGAAAATTCCATTCGCCATTACGGCACGCAATCTTCAGCTGGATATCGTTTATTGCTATTATCGGCCATATCGCGGCCAGATTTACGTTCTGATGCTTATAATACCTCGCTACTACCCCCGCCCTGATTTGCCACTTACACTTTCCGGGAATTCGCGTAGTAGCTCGACGCGCTTTCGCCGGTCGATATTATCTGCGATTTTACATATTTCAATTATTCATTTTTCTCCTTATTCAATAACGATCGCTTAGCGGCTTAGCTCGATATTTTGATCAGGGATCTGTTTGTACTATCGATGAAACAGAATTTTAAATGACATCGAGCAACTAATATATTCCTCTATCTGTTTGGTTTGCCATTGTTATAGAATTATCTACGTTTCCATTCAGCTAAAGCTTTGCTTGTCGTTAATTATCACCTATGCTAGCGATCTAATTAATGCGGTGAGGTAAAATATCTATGGAAGAGATAATCCTTTACGCGTCTCCACTTTAACAAACATCATAATACAATATAACGGTAAGCGAAGCAGCGAAGGCACAAATTGCACCGGGCGTACGAAGAGGGAAAGAGAGATGAGGGCAGTAATTCTCGGTCGGCGGACGAACGGTAGTACCGAAAGCATGAATCTCTTCCAACGTGGTGGCCCGATTCCCGGAGATTATACACCGGGGCATGCAAGTTTTTTACGATGTGTACGGAAGAGCCTAGAGGGCAGACATTTAACCGACCAAACTGTGGCGCGATGTTCGTGCGCCCGTTATATATGGCGAAGAACGACGCCGGTCAGCCGTACATTTTTCGCGTCGCGACGCGATGCGCACCCCGAGACACGGCTCTCTCTTTCCCCTTTTGACCGTCGCGCCGGCTACGCCGGGTTATGATCTTCCGCGAGGTCGACCGGAAAAATGAAAATTCCAGTATGCGCAGGGCCTCTATTATGTTTGCTCCCTACGCTGGAGCCGCGATACTATGCGGCCTCGATACGTCGACTGAAAAGCGCGTTAAGATGGCCCCGGCCGTGGCCGCAGTGCATTCTTGTCCCGACGTTTTATGCGCCTTTTACGGCGTCGTTCTTCCTCGAACTCGAATCACGCGACGTGATCTCCCGGGGCATCTGCCTATCGCGCATATGTATAAGCGAACAACGTGGCTTGTATACAGGGCCGGGGAAACATTGAAAGGGGGGTTGCTACCGTGAGATTGACACAATAAACCGTATCAGACAACGAAATATTTCCTTCTTCTTTCCATTATTATCGGAGCTTTTCGATATTTTGGAGCATTGAAAGCGAACGCCGAGGCGCATGTTATTCATCTTCCAATGAAATTGATATTTATTATTGATATTTTCAGAAAGACTCTAAGAATTATTACGTCTTCATCGAAAGGGCAGCGTATTTCTAATATAACACCATTCATAGTGCATATTAAAACATACGAATTCATATAAATATTTCCAGTTAATAAATAAATTCTGTTATCATTTATTCAAATAAATAAATATTAACGAACTGTATTTACAAAGATATTAAAGAAAAATTGTTATTTTAAAAATTAATGATAATTACATATTGGACAGCGTAATCTAAACTCAATTGTTATGTGCCATTTACGATTGTCCATCGCGCACCATTTCCAAAGGGAATTGTTTCACAGAGTCATCAAAAACATGAATCCCAGTTGCATCATAATTTACAGGCATCAGTTGAACCCAATAGCTGCAACGCGTTTAAACAATTGATTATTATGGTTAGTCAAACCGATTGGAGGTCCGTAAATCTTTTAATTATCCGTTAATTCCATATCAATCGAGCCGGTTAATCATGTAATTGTAGTATTATGGAAACAACTGTTTATGGAGTCGGTTTCACAAGGATCACGCTCACGATCAAATTCCTACCACACTTACTTTTTCTCGCGGTTTGATCGATAGCGCCAAAAATTTGACACGATACAATTTGTCGTCGGCTTCGCTTAATCGATGCGTCTGAGTCTTAAGTGTAATCAATTTCTCGGCTGGCCTGTGGAGGACGTCGCCTAAATTTTTTACCAGCCGACCCCAATTCAGTAGACCGCGTCTCGCCTTTCTTTCACGTTTCTCCTGCTTCATGCCTAGCGATCGGACGATCGAGGTACCATCGACTTTGCGACAGAGTTCATTTTCATTGAACGTATCACCTTTATCGAGTTATTCGCGAACTCCCCGCTCGAACTTCAAGGAATGCGTTAAAAACACGCTTTAGTCTCGTTAAAACAGCGAGGAGAATAACGTTTTCCATCTACTATTCCGGAGCATGGACGAAGTCGCCGATCGCCTGCTTGTTCAATCGTGGAATGCAGCCATCCGACGATCGAAATGAAATTAAAGACGCGGACCGAAACGTTTTACGTAAATGGCCTTTGCGACTATTTTTCATATTTCTATCTATAAATCTGTTAAACTAGATAATGTTAAAAAAATACGTCATATCCAATAATTTATCCGTCATGTTTTACATTTCTAAATTACTGTACTTAACAATTTTGTAGTAAATAAAAATTTAATTTCTGTCACATTAAGTATGTAATACATATAAATAAAATGTTGACCTTATAACGAACAGAATTGTACATTTCTCTATTAATTCCCAAGTTGTTGAAGACAGTGTTATAAAGTTCAGTAGATGAGGTCAGTGCCTACTCAGACATGTATCGGAATTCTAATTTCCAGGGAGTTTCAAGCATCGGCATCGCTACATTTTCTGTTAAATATTCATCTCGATAACCGGCTGGATTATTCGGTCTTCATGTTTTTCTCGTCTACATTATGTTTTAAGTGGCTCTTCACGGCAAATACGTATTAATGGGGAAATTATACGGGAGCTATCTCGCTGAGCTGATTCGTACCGCGAATTTTGATCCCACGCCTGTTATAACGTTGAAGCGTGAAACGCGGGATCCCGGGTAAAATGCCGTCAATGTTCGCGTCTTGTTCAGAAACAGATTGCGCCGCTTAATTGCGTAAATTAGAAAAGCCCATTCGCGTCTCGTTGACGCCGCGGGGAATGGAAACAGTATTTGATACTATGTGAAAATCCTCTTTTTTTTCTGTTTGCCCTGATATTTGTACGCAAGACTTGGGACGAAAGTTGGTCGAGCAGTAAATCATAAACTGGGTTTTTCGGTCGCTCCTTAACGGAAGACGAGTGTCCGGAAGAAATCCCTTCTTACTAAGCGAATCTGTTTAAAAAACGTTGTCTACGAAATTCAAGACAAAAGGTACATGTGATATAAATAAAAACATGTGGCGGGTCATAAATTCTACTAGTTCACAAAATGTAATATTTTTGCCTGTGAGTCTCTAAAAAAGAACGCAGTTTTTAAATATTAAATATAATAAAAATATTAATGACATCCGAAAGCCGGGAAGAGTTCAATTGAATTTAAATCATGTCTGCATTTTTATTTAATAAAAGAATATTAAACGTTCGACCGTTATTTTTCGAGAGTTATACTTGTCTTTACATTTGCAGTATTTCCGGGATTCAAGATAAAGCCTTTACGTTCATCTCCGTGAAATTCGCCAGGATATGAATTAAAAATTCGTTTTAAACGAATTTTAGACGAGCTTAAAACGAATGAAAATTCATCGCTCTGAATTAAGAGGACTATTCTTAACATTATTTTTCTTGCGAATCCGACGTGTTAGTGTAATCCACTTTTCTTCTTCAGCTCGCATAAATATGCAGACCGTTGTTCCTGAAAACTCAAGATCACCTTAGTTAAGATACACATCATTCTTCCAGTTAAAACATAGAGCTGCCAACCGTTCTTGATTTCTATCTTCAGGGAAATGTATGTAATGGGAAATGAACGCGGACTATTATAAAACGATCACGCGGGCACGTGTAACGCCGTGCCGCGCTGATGCGGCAGTGGTCACCGGTCTGGGCCGGATACGGTTTCGCGCACGTGTAAAACATTTCACGGAACGTATACCCGGCGATCGTTGCATCGCCCCGACGACGAAATGAATGACATTAAATTTAACGCTGCCAATTTGTCGAGGTGCACGCACCGGCGAATCCTGGCGCACACACGTGGCGCCTTGTGTACAGATACGGGAGGGGCTTCCGGCGTCCGGCGTTCACCGGCGAGTCAGCCGGGATAGTACATATGACTGTACCGGAGCACGGGAACAAACCGTCACGTAGAGAGACAGAACGAACGAGAGGGAGAGAGTGAGAGAGAATGGGATCTCGGGACTCGGGGAGTTGTGCACGGACGCGACGGCATAAAGCACGGCCCTGCAAACACGTAGGTATCATTTGAGGGGACATTCGATGTGCTGCATAATATATGGACTGCGGCATGACGCCATCGTAATTGATTGTAGCGCCCTGCGGTTTGGCACCCGCTGGTCGGAAGTGTTCGCAATTACTACAATGGAATCGCGCAAAGTTAATGGTAAAATATTCATTTCCGGCTGATGTAGTAATTCCGCTCGCCTCGCCGGTCCACGCCGCGAAATTTCGAATCCATTCTCGCGCGACGCTCACCGGTACCGGTTTTCGTGACTCGTCGTCCGATTCGCGAGAGCTAGGTTCCCGGCTCGTCGAAAATCCTGCCGGAAGCAGCAGCCCGTAGCCCGTTACGCGCCTGTTTCCTTGAATTTTGATGGGTCGATTATCGCGTGCAATTTACCTGGTATACCCACCGTGGCAAAGTGTTAATTCAGACGTTTCGTTCTCGATGAAATCTTCCATTATCGTTTTAATTGATAAAGAAAAATCTGTTTAGATTCCATGGAGTTGCTTAATGCACAAACATAACGACATGAGTCACTTTGGAATTAGAAGATTCCAGAAATGGGACAATTAACCTACATTGTGTTGCTATCAATTTGCGAGAGAAATGACTTCATGTTTTATTGAATGCATTAACATTCGTAGTTCAAGTCTGAGAAGTGGCTTACACCGTTATGGCTCTTGCCTTCTGATACAACTCTGTCTACATTTTGATAAATGTTAGTCGATACAACAAAAGAATATAAAATTAGGATTGAATTGTTTTGTGCTTAAATAAAACGATGTGCAACTTTGGCTCTCTTTTATAGAAACGTGAGTTTATTACCGTATAAAACAGACTTATAATTTGTAAAACATTTTCACGCTCGTTTTCGCAATTAAGATTTAATGGGTGCATTGATTCGGCAGGTGGAACGGGTGTAGACGCAACGTATTAACAGCGAGAATTCAAACGGGTGTAAATAACGAAATATCCGAGGGTTGCAACGCTGCGCAGCGCTTGGCGATAAATAAAAGAATGCGCTATACAGGTTTGACGTTGGCAAATAAAAAGGGATATTTTACACGGCGCACAGCCACTGCCGGATATAATCCCGCGCGACGCGTGCTGTTTTGGCATCATCGTATGATAGTTTAAAATTTCAAGCGTGCCCGAATGTAGCGTCGGCCAATTACCAGCGCGAAATCGACGTTAATCCCGAGGTTTAATGCGCGGATCAATTTTCCAGCGGCACCTGCGAATTGCGGATTCTTCTCGGAATGGATATGTTTGGCGTCGGAGCACGCGTCCCATTGATTCTCGACCGCAGCAAATAAATGTCCCTCGGTGTCAATAAACTGCGACTAACTCTACGCTCCGCCTGCGCCGTGCGTTCCGCCTTGAACGGTCATCCCGATTTATGCGAATTTGCAGGAAAGTGATGCCCGGTACCGATGAAAAGTGTTTTCAAGCGCATTATTGTATCTGAAACGGGGCAACAGTACACGTCTGCGTATAAATCGTCGTCCAGTATAGGCTTTGTGCAGATGAACGCACGAGCAACGATTTGAAAGGAACAGAGTTTAGAGAANATCATGTCTGCATTTTTATTTAATAAAAGAATATTAAACGTTCGACCGTTATTTTTCGAGAGTTATACTTGTCTTTACATTTGCAGTATTTCCGGGATTCAAAATAAAGCCTTTACGTTCATCTCCGTGAAATTCGCCAGGATATGAATTAAAAATTCGTTTTAAACGAATTTTAGACGAGCTTAAAACGAATGAAAATTCATCGCTCTGAATTAAGAGGACTATTCTTAACATTATTTTTCTTGCGAATCCGACGTGTTAGTGTAATCCACTTTTCTTCTTCAGCTCGCATAAATATGCAGACCGTTGTTCCTGAAAACTCAAGATCACCTTAGTTAAGATACACATCATTCTTCCAGTTAAAACATAGAGCTGCCAACCGTTCTTGATTTCTATCTTCAGGGAAATGTATGTAATGGGAAATGAACGCGGACTATTATAAAACGATCACGCGGGCACGTGTAACGCCGTGCCGCGCTGATGCGGCAGTGGTCACCGGTCTGGGCCGGATACGGTTTCGCGCACGTGTAAAACATTTCACGGAACGTATACCCGGCGATCGTTGCATCGCCCCGACGACGAAATGAATGACATTAAATTTAACGCTGCCAATTTGTCGAGGTGCACGCACCGGCGAATCCTGGCGCACACACGTGGCGCCTTGTGTACAGATACGGGAGGGGCTTCCGGCGTCCGGCGTTCACCGGCGAGTCAGCCGGGATAGTACATATGACTGTACCGGAGCACGGGAACAAACCGTCACGTAGAGAGACAGAACGAACGAGAGGGAGAGAGTGAGAGAGAATGGGATCTCGGGACTCGGGGAGTTGTGCACGGACGCGACGGCATAAAGCACGGCCCTGCAAACACGTAGGTATCATTTGAGGGGACATTCGATGTGCTGCATAATATATGGACTGCGGCATGACGCCATCGTAATTGATTGTAGCGCCCTGCGGTTTGGCACCCGCTGGTCGGAAGTGTTCGCAATTACTACAATGGAATCGCGCAAAGTTAATGGTAAAATATTCATTTCCGGCTGATGTAGTAATTCCGCTCGCCTCGCCGGTCCACGCCGCGAAATTTCGAATCCATTCTCGCGCGACGCTCACCGGTACCGGTTTTCGTGACTCGTCGTCCGATTCGCGAGAGCTAGGTTCCCGGCTCGTCGAAAATCCTGCCGGAAGCAGCAGCCCGTAGCCCGTTACGCGCCTGTTTCCTTGAATTTTGATGGGTCGATTATCGCGTGCAATTTACCTGGTATACCCACCGTGGCGAAGTGTTAATTCAGACGTTTCGTTCTCGATGAAATCTTCCATTATCGTTTTAATTGATAAAGAAAAATCTGTTTAGATTCCATGGAGTTGCTTAATGCACAAACATAGCGACATGAGTCACTTTGGAATTAGAAGATTCCAGAAATGGGACAATTAACCTACACTNAGTATGTAATACATATAAATAAAATGTTGACCTTATAACGAACAGAATTGCACATTTCTCTATTAATTCCCAAGTTGTTGAAGACAGTGTTATAAAGTTCAGTAGATGAGGTCAGTGCCTACTCAGACATGTATCGGAGTTCTAATTTCCAGGGAGTTTTCAAGCATCGGCATCGCTACATTTTCTGTTAAATATTCATTTCGATAACCGGCTGGATTATTCAGTCTTCATGTTTTTCTCGTCTACATTATGTTTTAAGTGGCTCTTCACGGCAAATACGTATTAATGGGGAAATTATACGGGAGCTATCTCGCTGAGCTGATTCGTACCGCGAATTTTGATCCCACGCCTGTTATAACGTTGAAGCGTGAAACGCGGGATCCCGGGTAAAATGCCGTCAATGTTCGCGTCTTGTTCAGAAACAGATTGCGCCGCTTAATTGCGTAAATTAGAAAAGCCCATTCGCGTCTCGTTGACGCCGCGGGGAATGGAAACAGTATTTGATACTATGTGAAAATCCTCTTTTTTTTCTGTTTGCCCTGATATTTGTACGCAAGACTTGGGACGAAAGTTGGTCGAGCAGTAAATCATAAACTGGGTTTTTCGGTCGCTCCTTAACGGAAGACGAGTGTCCGGAAGAAATCCCTTCTTACTAAGCGAATCTGTTTAAAAAACGTTGTCTACGAAATTCAAGACAAAAGGTACATGTGATATAAATAAAAACATGTGGCGGGTCATAAATTCTACTAGTTCACAAAATGTAATATTTTTGCCTGTGAGTCTCTAAAAAAGAACGCAGTTTTTAAATATTAAATATAATAAAAATATTAATGACATCCGAAAGCCGGGAAGAGTTCAATTGAATTTAAATCATGTCTGCATTTTTATTTAATAAAAGAATATTAAACGTTCGACCGTTATTTTTCGAGAGTTATACTTGTCTTTACATTTGCAGTATTTCCGGGATTCAAGATAAAGCCTTTACGTTCATCTCCGTGAAATTCGCCAGGATATGAATTAAAAATTCGTTTTAAACGAATTTTAGACGAGCTTAAAACGAATGAAAATTCATCGCTCTGAATTAAGAGGACTATTCTTAACATTATTTTTCTTGCGAATCCGACGTGTTAGTGTAATCCACTTTTCTTCTTCAGCTCGCATAAATATGCAGACCGTTGTTCCTGAAAACTCAAGATCACCTTAGTTAAGATACACATCATTCTTCCAGTTAAAACATAGAGCTGCCAACCGTTCTTGATTTCTATCTTCAGGGAAATGTATGTAATGGGAAATGAACGCGGACTATTATAAAACGATCACGCGGGCACGTGTAACGCCGTGCCGCGCTGATGCGGCAGTGGTCACCGGTCTGGGCCGGATACGGTTTCGCGCACGTGTAAAACATTTCACGGAACGTATACCCGGCGATCGTTGCATCGCCCCGACGACGAAATGAATGACATTAAATTTAACGCTGCCAATTTGTCGAGGTGCACGCACCGGCGAATCCTGGCGCACACACGTGGCGCCTTGTGTACAGATACGGGAGGGGCTTCCGGCGTCCGGCGTTCACCGGCGAGTCAGCCGGGATAGTACATATGACTGTACCGGAGCACGGGAACAAACCGTCACGTAGAGAGACAGAACGAACGAGAGGGAGAGAGTGAGAGANAAAAGAACGCAGTTTTTAAATATTAAATATAATAAAAATATTAATGACATCCGAAAGCCGGGAAGAGTTCAATTGAATTTAAATCATGTCTGCATTTTTATTTAATAAAAGAATATTAAACGTTCGACCGTTATTTTTCGAGAGTTATACTTGTCTTTACATTTGCAGTATTTCCGGGATTCAAGATAAAGCCTTTACGTTCATCTCCGTGAAATTCGCCAGGATATGAATTAAAAATTCGTTTTAAACGAATTTTAGACGAGCTTAAAACGAATGAAAATTCATCGCTCTGAATTAAGAGGACTATTCTTAACATTATTTTTCTTGCGAATCCGACGTGTTAGTGTAATCCACTTTTCTTCTTCAGCTCGCATAAATATGCAGACCGTTGTTCCTGAAAACTCAAGATCACCTTAGTTAAGATACACATCATTCTTCCAGTTAAAACATAGAGCTGCCAACCGTTCTTGATTTCTATCTTCAGGGAAATGTATGTAATGGGAAATGAACGCGGACTATTATAAAACGATCACGCGGGCACGTGTAACGCCGTGCCGCGCTGATGCGGCAGTGGTCACCGGTCTGGGCCGGATACGGTTTCGCGCACGTGTAAAACATTTCACGGAACGTATACCCGGCGATCGTTGCATCGCCCCGACGACGAAATGAATGACATTAAATTTAACGCTGCCAATTTGTCGAGGTGCACGCACCGGCGAATCCTGGCGCACACACGTGGCGCCTTGTGTACAGATACGGGAGGGGCTTCCGGCGTCCGGCGTTCACCGGCGAGTCAGCCGGGATAGTACATATGACTGTACCGGAGCACGGGAACAAACCGTCACGTAGAGAGACAGAACGAACGAGAGGGAGAGAGTGAGAGAGAATGGGATCTCGGGACTCGGGGAGTTGTGCACGGACGCGACGGCATAAAGCACGGCCCTGCAAACACGTAGGTATCATTTGAGGGGACATTCGATGTGCTGCATAATATATGGACTGCGGCATGACGCCATCGTAATTGATTGTAGCGCCCTGCGGTTTGGCACCCGCTGGTCGGAAGTGTTCGCAATTACTACAATGGAATCGCGCAAAGTTAATGGTAAAATATTCATTTCCGGCTGATGTAGTAATTCCGCTCGCCTCGCCGGTCCACGCCGCGAAATTTCGAATCCATTCTCGCGCGACGCTCACCGGTACCGGTTTTCGTGACTCGTCGTCCGATTCGCGAGAGCTAGGTTCCCGGCTCGTCGAAAATCCTGCCGGAAGCAGCAGCCCGTAGCCCGTTACGCGCCTGTTTCCTTGAATTTTGATGGGTCGATTATCGCGTGCAATTTACCTGGTATACCCACCGTGGCAAAGTGTTAATTCAGACGTTTCGTTCTCGATGAAATCTTCCATTATCGTTTTAATTGATAAAGAAAAATCTGTTTAGATTCCATGGAGTTGCTTAATGCACAAACATAACGACATGAGTCACTTTGGAATTAGAAGATTCCAGAAATGGGACAATTAACCTACATTGTGTTGCTATCAATTTGCGAGAGAAATGACTTCATGTTTTATTGAATGCATTAACATTCGTAGTTCAAGTCTGAGAAGTGGCTTACACCGTTATGGCTCTTGCCTTCTGATACAACTCTGTCTACATTTTGATAAATGTTAGTCGATACAACAAAAGAATATAAAATTAGGATTGAATTGTTTTGTGCTTAAATAAAACGATGTGCAACTTTGGCTCTCTTTTATAGAAACGTGAGTTTATTACCGTATAAAACAGACTTATAATTTGTAAAACATTTTCACGCTCGTTTTGGCAATTAAGATTTAATGGGTGCATTGATTCGGCAGGTGGAACGGGTGTAGACGCAACGTATTAACAGCGAGAATTCAAACGGGTGTAAATAACGAAATATCCGAGGGTTGCAACGCTGCGCAGCGCTTGGCGATAAATAAAAGAATGCGCTATACAGGTTTGACGTTGGCAAATAAAAAGGGATATTTTACACGGCGCACAGCCACTGCCGGATATAATCCCGCGCGACGCGTGCTGTTTTGGCATCATCGTATGATAGTTTAAAATTTCAAGCGTGCCCGAATGTAGCGTCGGCCAATTACCAGCGCGAAATCGACGTTAATCCCGAGGTTTAATGCGCGGATCAATTTTCCAGCGGCACCTGCGAATTGCGGATTCTTCTCGGAATGGATATGTTTGGCGTCGGAGCACGCGTCCCATTGATTCTCGACCGCAGCAAATAAATGTCCCTCGGTGTCAATAAACTGCGACTAACTCTACGCTCCGCCTGCGCCGTGCGTTCCGCCTTGAACGGTCATCCCGATTTATGCGAATTTGCAGGAAAGTGATGCCCGGTACCGATGAAAAGTGTTTTCAAGCGCATTATTGTATCTGAAACGGGGCAACAGTACACGTCTGCGTATAAATCGTCGTCCAGTATAGGCTTTGTGCAGATGAACGCACGAGCAACGATTTGAAAGGAACAGAGTTTAGAGAACGAAACGGGAATAGGTGAATGGAGGAGCGCTCGCAATTCTGCGTTATTCTATGCCCAGTTACATCCCAGTGATGAAAGAAAAAGGACAGAGAAATCAGGTATATGGGGTATCATCGGTTGAAAATAAAAATCTGTTTAATTCAAGTTTAATTCTCTCTCTGTCACGCTCTCAACAGACCTGCTACAATTCCTAGCAATTTCTCTTTCTCAGTCCCATCTATTTCCCTTGTCGTATCGAGAAGATATTATTAATGAATGGGGGGCCAATGGGGGTTAAAAGATGATCGCTCTTTTCGGTGGAGTTAGAAGAAAATTGCATACGACCTTTCCTATACCTGACAATTAGAGCTACAACTTCTGTCTGAAACATTTCTCGTTACTGTCAATAGTTGACGAATGTTCGACAAAACATGGAAAAATATTTTTCGTGCGACACAAAATGCCATAAGGCTGCCACCTTTTAGTAACCATTCCTCGGTGCTTGGCGCGACGCGGCCGAAGGGAAATATCGTCGAGCAATCGTCGTCGATTATTCACCCGTCCCAGGTAGATACCTAACATAAGGGATGAATCCCGTCCAAAAATCCCTACTATAAAGTTGCGGGTACAATTTTTCCTGTCGATCCTGGAGGCGAGGGCAGGCGTACAGATTTCTCCGGGCGCATTAATCAAGATTCGAAATCCCCGCTTTTCGCGTGGCACGGTTGCAGGTGCACGCGGCCATAACGCGGCTCGAAACTTCAACGGCAACTATTCGTTCGGCTTGAACGGGAGGGGCGTGTACGACAGAAGCGTTTAAACTTGCGTCGGAATCCTTCGTGTTGCCTCGTGGGCCAACTCTGTCGCGCATAAATCAGCCAACTTTACATAACGTTCAACACCGACGACAGCGTCGTCGTCGTCGTCGTCGTCGTCGTCGTCGTCGTTTCGTAAAGTCGTCCCGATGTAAGTTGCACCGCGGCCCGCACCTACGACGTCGACTTCACAATTTTCAAGCTTCGCCTAATAAGTCCGCGGGTCGAGACGCAACTTCCGATAGCGACTGTTGGTTCACGGGGGCCTAAGGCCAACGGCTGAGCTGGACGTGTTTGCTGCTCGACCTCCGGGCTGAGATGGGAGTAGGCAGCAACTCGGAATCAAGTTCGAGCGCAGACAGAACGCATCTTGCTTCGCGATCGACGTATTTTCGCTCGGTTGCATGATTAATGTTGGCCCGATCGCAAAGTGCATTAGTAGGAAATTCACCGTGATGAAAGGATAAGCATTTGATGACGATCTGCAGCCCGTGAGTTAAAACGCGCGGGATCGCAGTGATCGGAAACATTTTCGATTTTCTGTGTGACGACTGGGAAAATGAATTGAAAACAAGCCGGCCGCGGGCATTAAACGAGTGTTTGATTTCGAAATTATGGCGAAACGAGCAGCCATCCGTGTGTAACTTTATACGCTTAATGATATCGATACATTATTTAAGCGTCGATAATTCAAACAAAATTGGCAGCATATTTGTGAATTTATCGTGTCGATCGTACCGAAAAATTGATATCGTTAAAGCGCGGCGCGGGGGCACGAACTGTTTCACAGTATCAGCTAAATATCACGGACGCGCGTCTTCCTCCCTTCCCTTTTATCTGGAACGAAGATAGCCAAAGCTTGCTTTACTTGAGGGATGATCCATCCCTGAGTTCTTCCGCAGTTAACTTCGACCGAGACCGGTTATCGCATCGTTGAATTACCTGGATCACCGGCAGCGTATGCACTTCCTGTCTGCTGTCAAGCCAATCTGCTACCCGACCCGGTTTCGTTTTCCGCTTTTTTCCCCGTTTCTTCTACTCCTCCGTTCGGGGAATATCGTACCTATAGCGTTTATCCTTCTCCGCTAGGTCCTGGATGCCCGTCGCCAGTAATTGGATCTCTCGATCGACCGAACATTTCGGCTAATGAACTGTAATCGCATTTCAATTTGATCATCCCGACGTTCCCGTCCCTTCTCGTGGTCGGCGAACGCGGCATACCTGCCACACTGTACCGGATCGGCGAAACATTTTGATTATTCGACCGAATATGTAGGCTATTTTTCATTTAGCTGATATTTCCCTGGAAGGAGGCCACCGCCGCCGTTGAATACGAAATCACGATCGCCGGCGCTTGCGGCACGTGATTACAATATAGAACGTACCCATTTCGTTTTAATTCATAAGGATGCAAAAGGAGGAATGTGCTCCTTCGATTTCTCCCGATACGGAGACCGAACGAAAATTGAATAGTTTCGTCTGAAACGAATTTGCGGACTATATATCTCTCATTGATCGTCCCTCTATTCTCCAGCTAACCGTGTTACGGACAATCGAATTCGTACTCTCATGATCGCATGAAACCCGATCGACGTATGATTAAGGATTCAAACCGGTCAGTCGGGTTCATTCAATCAACGTTCCGCATCGAGCGCGTTCCACGCGCAATTATTAAGTACGGTTCTCGAATTTACGGCATGCGAGACGGGAATCAATTCGATCTTCGGCGACCTTGCATGAAACGCTACGAAAGTCGTTAAACGGGTGACCGACGAAACGGTGGAGCGCGGTGCGGCCTGGCGATGGATATAGGGAGGGCTACCGCGGCGGTTTCACCTAACAATTAAGCATCCCGAATACCCACTTTTCTGTCCATTCCCGGCCAACCAATCCGGCGCGCGGCGGTCGGCAATTCCGGTGGGACGGACAATTTTTGCCGCGGCGCTGATGCGCACGAACGAGTGTAAATAAAATAGCATAATGAAAATAAGCAAAAAGGAATTAGCGGGTGGAATGACAAGGGGGGGGGGAGTATTAAAGGGGTGCAGCGGGCGAAGGGCGTGACGGGGGACAGAGACAGCTGCGCGGCCGCCGCGGCGATAACGCGAGATACAAAAACAACTCGGTCAATATTGTTTCCCGCCGCAGAATTTTAACGCACCACGAAACCCTCGTTACCGTTGACAGGATTTTGCCGTCGGGTTGCGCTCTTTGTGTAACGCAATGTTACAGAGACCGTGAGCCCCTCCGCCCACGCTGTTCGCGCGTCAACCACGAGGGATGAGAGGGCCGGCTCCACCCCCGTTGAGCCCTTTCGATCGACACAAACGCCTCGTCCAAAACCACCGACTTTCTCTCTCTGCCCCCTGCCCCTCTCTTTCTATCTTCACCTCTTTGTACGCGGTTATTCAACGATGCGCGCCACGCCAACCATTCCCGGCTCTTTCCACCCTTCAAACATTCTGTCTCCCGTAACGTGACTTCATAACACACCGCGAGGATAGTTGTTCTTTGTTTTGAACGCGACATACCAATCTTGTTACTTTGATTAACAACCGGTTAATGTCGTTTTTTTACGAAACGGGGTTGGAACGGAACAATCGGTAATAATAGGATCACTGTGCATACACGTTAACTTAATCTTGTCTCCAGATCTTGTCAAAAGTCTGATCGGTTATTTCAACTGTTGAAGATGGTTCCCTCGGTATTCGCGAGTTCATTTACAGAATACTTTTTCCTAGAGCGTTACGAGTTTTCTCTCTTACCGAAGGAAAATCAACATTCCGATAATTATATTTGGAAAATCACTTTCTTTTATTTCTTTACTTAGTCAAAGTTTCCTTAATAAGAATTGCATAATCCTTTTTAATTACTTACAATTGTATTTAATTGTTCGCATGACCGAGCTCCAACCTCTTAAACATTCTTCTTAACATAATTACCATTATCCTAGCTGTTATTATAAAGTAGAATTTTTTGTTTTTGTTTCTTTCCGAGCATTACGCAGCTTAATTTAAGAATTCCACGTTTTAAGAACAGTCCGCGTAATCTTATTAGCGAAGAACCGGCAGGGACGGAGAAATTTTTCGTTTCCCATTTTTTTCCGGCTTAGTGACGTTAGAAGGAGTAAAAACGTCCGGCGACAGAAATAAATCCTGCACGGAGCAAGTGCGAACGAGACTGCTTTTTGTTTCATCTTCGAGATTTGCCTTCGTGTTTTTTACCGCTGCGGCAAACAGTTGGATTTTAGCTGCAGGGAGAAACTGTATTATGTCGGACACGACTTCCATTTCGCTTTTACACCCCGAGAAACATTTTTTGTTCCCATACTCCATGTATTATTACATATTAATTATACCACAGAATCGTATACATACTTATTACACCTGTAACGTAATTGATGTTACATGTCTCACAAGATATAATTTTCTACATTATGGTTTTATTTGAATTAATATTAACATCGTGCAAAAATATAAATCCGTTTTACGATACGGCAAGTTAATATGTATTGGTGAACTATTTTATATTCATCTTAAACTTACCGAGACATAAAACTGTCCGTGATATTCTAAGAATCGTAAAAAAAGCAGGGTGTTCGGAAAAAAGTCAATAACTATAGACTGAGCCCTGGTTCCCCGTTCGGTAGGAGCCGAGGGATAAACGAGGAGGGTTACGCGCAAGTAGTTCGCGACTTAATCAGAAATTCCGGCAAGTTCGCCGTAATCTTGATGCACCGGAACGACGAGGCAGCGACTTGCACCGATCCAGCGGCGACAAATCGCCGCCGGAACGTTAAATAACCGATAAAGTTGGCGCGCCGTGTGCCGGTCATAATTCACTGGGGCGAGTGTATCAGAGGAAGCGTTCGTCGCGTTACGGGCACCTCGTCGACGTGGCCGGATTCACGAGGTTGCATCCGGTTTGCTCACCACAGCCACAGTTTTCTTCGAGGGGGTGTGCACGGCCGCCCCTCGTTCGCCGTTTACCCGTGTCTTTCCTCGTCGTCGTCGTCGTCGTCGTCGTCGTCGTGGAAAGTCGAGTAAAAGTGAGCGGCAGCCGCAACGAAGGCGGAGGAATAAAAAAGAGAATATTACGGGAGCCAACATGGAATCGAGCCGCCCCATAAAACCGCCGTTACTTCCATATAAGCCGAGCACGAGCGGCTCCTAGCGCGGATCGATGAATAGAAATCATCCACGTTTCTCGCGCACACGTATACGTACTTACATCTACGGTACGATGTCGCGTGACACGCGCACGGAATATGGGAACCCATAAGGCGGCGGCGGCGGCGCTCCTCCTCGCACGGTACGTGCTTACACGCGTACGCACGCTTCTTGGGATTGAATGATTTATCCGGGGCTGATCCTTAGCGAAATCGACTACCGGAATCGACTTCGCTTCGATTACAAGAAGCTGGAAATAATGGTAGCAATCGATATCTTAGCGAGCGATATAAATCGTCGAAGTGGGTCGGTACGTTACATTTCCCATGCACTCCTCAATCATATTTTCCTCTTCATAAAGCCCGGGTATTCGAGGGCGCTGATTTAAACAAGCTGATTCGGAGTAGCTGATGGTGTAATCCTCGTTATTCCGCGTTGAATCGCATAAGCTGTTCGCTTCAGCGGTAAAGAGAAATATTATCGTAAATAAAAAAGCGGAAGATCGCAAGTACCGGCATCAGAGATCCCCCGCTGCTCTTTCCTTTTTTCCTTCCTCCGCCGTCTTCTGTCGTCCCGATCTCGTTTCACCGGTTCCTCCTCACCTTCAGCCCAGTTCCTCCTTTGTTTCCACGGAGACTCGTTAGGTATTAAGACGCGGCGGCGGTTCCGCGGTCCCTCTTCGCTCTTTTATACCCTGTTAAGGCATAAAAGAACTGCCGTAAAACGGTCTATCGTAAATACAATCGAGCAACGAGGATCCCTGGCCGGTCGCCTCGCGTATCTCCGGGCGGGCAGCGCGCTATATGTATCGCCTTTTATGTGCGCAGACAATCCTCCCCGCATTGTCGGATCTCGCGTATCCGATGCCGCGCGGGATTTATCCGGAAGATCCACGACAGCTCAGCAGTTTTCCTTCCGCCGGCCAATCCGCCACGCTTCTCATGATATTTCCTCGTCTTAATTGCCCTTTACGACTTCATAAAAGCGGCGACTCAAGAAAGCGTTGTTTATTGCCGCCGTGAGTGGCTATGAAATATCGAGAAACGGCTATTTTCCCGCGATTACACGTTTCGCGTGTGATCGAAATTCCGTTCGATTCCTCGGGCCCGGTCGGTTCTCGAGCTGGTTCGCCGCCGCCGCCGCCGCGTGTATCGGCCCGCGGTAATGTTATATCGCTACCGTCGACGTGGTCGTAGGTCTTTTTGCAGCCGGCAAACGTGTGTTCGTGCGCCGGCAATAAAAAGCAACCGGAAGACGTGGATGGAGTGTAGAAGTGGCGAACGACAATACTTCCTCGCGGTTGCTTCTACCTGCCTTTTCCCTCCGCCGTCGCTGTCTGATACTCGCGCCGAAGTCACGAAAACTTTTTCCCTTTAACCCTCGCCTCCGCTCCCCCGCCGCCCGGCGACGATCGCAGCAACAACGCTCGAAACTTACTTATTTCCTGCTCGCGAGACTTCGGTAAATAACGCTTCGGCCCCTATGAAAAACTGAATCGAGGAACTTCCTATCGATGACTGAAAGAAATTCTTGAAAAAAAATTTTAAGCGGGCGGTGTAATCTTCGTCTGAGAAATGCCAACCTCCAATCCTGCCGTTTCTAAAATATTACATACTTTCTATTCGACGTAAACCTGTTCGACGTAAATAAAAATAATTACTCGAATCGATAAATTCATCACCGCTTCATTTCCTAAGCTTCACACTGGTTGCTGTTTCGACGCGTCACTGACGTTAGCCTGATCAATCCCGCGTCATAACGCATCGGATCATCGCATCTTTCCAATACGCGTCCCGCGTTGTTGACAAGCGTCAGCCGATCATCCGCTGGAATGCGAGAGAGCAAAATGCAAATCTTATCGGGGGATTTCAAGGGGAAACGGCGCGCGGTGGGGTCGGCGACCGATACGCAGTACGGAAGTTGCGTTTGATATCTGCGTCGGACGAACGGCCGACCGTTCGATTCGGCCCGCTCGCCGCGGATGTTTTATCTTGGCCAGAGGATACTGGACGCGCCGCGATAAATACCCACACGATATAATGGATGGCGCATGTATCTACCAATGGCGACAGCGGAATAAATCCTATTTGTTCCGCGAGCAAGTTGGAGGAAAACAGATAGCGAAGGGGGAGAGATTCGGCTATCGATTGTGAATTCGCATCATCGAAATTGATATTAGTGTCTAACAAATTTATGCGATTTTTCTGCCATTTGCCGCGCTATCTCTTCCATTCTTTATACTGTAATAAATGTATATTTTAATGCGCACTATTTGTTCACATTTTCACTCCATTCGTTCCCGGGGAGAATGCACGTACATACATTTTTTCCACAGATCAAAAATACACGAGCTCACGCACTGGCGCGTCTTCCCGTCCGCCCGCGTCCGTATATTCGTTCATAAAATAATAACGGGAGATAAGCGAGCCGCGATGGACACGGAAATACGTTAACGCGAATCGAGGCCGCGTTAATCGCGATCCTCGTAACAAATATACGCCCGTGATGTTCAATTACTTCCGATTAATCTGGGCCCTCTGGCCGACTGGTGAAAGATAAAACAGAATGAAATCGAAATGGGATAGGAGAGAAAAAAAAGGTCGCGGGAGAATCGATTTCGGGGGAGGGTTTCGAATCAATCCCCGGCCCGTGTTTGCAAGCGTTCTCGGTTACACACGCGGTCGAATACTACGGGCCATTGAGTTTTCCGTACGACCCCTCGACAGGGACTGTTACCCTTCGCGAAATTCTTTCGGAATCGTGCGGTAAGTGATCCCCCTCTGATACACCCGCCGCGTACCAGACCTATAACTCTACCAGCACGACTTGGCCGGCTTCCATTCGCGAAAACACCCCTACCGCCGCCGTGGTACACCCTCTACCGGGAATAGGGCTCGTCGGCCATCGTATCGCGCCGGTATTAAGACTGGCCACCGCTACATATCGAGTAGACACCCGGTTTATGATCCTGATCGGTCTGCCCGGATGGTGTTTCAAATTTTACGACCCGGGAGTGCCTCGAAGGATTAACTAAACATTATATTCACCGCGGGGTCGCTATATAACCGGTTTCGAGCAAATCGGCACTTTGCATATAGCAGGATTATAACAAAAAAATAAGTAAAATCGTACGCCTTCGTGAAGTGTCATCAGCATTTAAATATTCCGTGTGTCTGTTTATTAAAACTGTCTATCGGAGTAAAGTAGTGCTTGTTGAAATTAATTATTAACTCTCATGCATTCTTAATGCGTACTCGATATCCTTTATTAAATGTGTTAGCTGTGACATTACCATCAAGCCAATATAAGGGTAAACGTGGAATGAGAACAGTGAGACAGGCGTAGACAACAAATTGAATTTTATCCGACATTCGACGACGCGTTCTGTATTATTCTCCGCGCGACACGAGCCTTAAATTTCCTGTTGGTTTTATTATAATTTTTCAATTTCCCAGAACGCGGTATGTGAGCTGAAACAACACCGAGACTCAGGAATAGTCTCGTCTGGCTATAATATAGACGCGGCGACGCGGCGCGACGCGATATTACGTCTTAACTAGACGGCGACGCGAGGCTCATACCTCCAGACAGTCGTGTCTCCCGTGACGTTACGTCTATTCTTCTCCTACGCCATTAACTCCGGTCTTGCCGCAGTACGATTTTTTAATCGTCTCGCGGAATGCGCGGTGTCCAGGAAACGAGGCCAGTTCGAGCGCTCTTAAATCCCGTCGGTGTTGTATAATTTTTCAATTTCAAGATCGGTAAGAATTTTAGCGATAGAGTTAGCGATGCTGGGAACGGAGGCAACATTTATCAAACGGAACGGGGAAACAAAGTAAGAACGGAACGATTTCCTATGTATCGGGCATTCGTAATAAATTAACCGGGAACTATCGTTGATCGTACATTCAGAGAAACATGTTTCGCGCCACGCTGCGGCTTGTTTATAATATAGCCGGCATCAAGTTCCCTCTCGCTTAGCCAGATAAATTAACTCCACTCACGCTATGAAATTAGTGATTTCAACGTTAACCGTGCGCCACTCTAATCTGCCTAGTCTGCACAATCAGGTCGCAATTACCGAACTGAGATTTAATTAAATTGTTCAGCCTTTGTTTCGACCATGCAACGGGTACGATTGTGATATTTTCAGTACAGGTTACCCGATTAATTTACCGAATAAACCAAGAAGAAATTGTCGCCAGTCATCTTAATTAGAAAACCGTTTAACTCTGTGTCTCTGAAATTTCCATGACAGAACGCGAAGGACTATTTTAAGTGAAACTAAGGAACGAGGCACGACTGCAAGGTTTACCTTAAATTCTGACCGAAATAACGCATCGACTTTATGAATTCATTGATTAAAAGAAATGACATTGTATTTTAATTATATTCCACTGCGCAGTATACTTGTTATCATTTTTTCTTCTACTTCCCATAAAGAACTCGCTCGAGATTTTCCCCGTGCTTTTCTTTCCCGACCGTATTGTCCCGCCACTTTTGGCACGTTGTTTCTGGATAGTCTCTAAGATTGCTCGCAAAATCCACGACGCTGACATCCGGCGAGGATCATAATTCTTCCATGTATTTGCGGCGGTGTATCGTGGAACTAAGTCGCGTGCACGCATGAATGCACGTGAAAACGAGTGATAAGTATCGTCCGTTTCGTTCCCTTTTTATAGCTCGTCCTTATTTTTCGCAGAAGGATGGCCGCAGTAGTAAAAGCGTTTCTTGGTCAGACGTCAATCGATAATTGCACAGAAAGATATACGTGACGTATATAACCAAAGAAATACCACGATATCGTTTCAAAGGAAAATTTTTAATTCAATGATATATTTGCTAATTTGCCAGTAAGTTATATCATACGTTTTATGCGATGTGTCTATTTAATGTAAGACTTATTCATATTCTCGAACGGTACATCACGGAGCTCTTTATTTATCCAAGCTGGTAACGCTCCTAAGGAAATCGCTAAAGGGCCGTATTTCAAATTCAGAGAACTATTTACATGCACATAATATCTACTGATATTCTAGTAGCGCATGAAGTATAAGTCCGGAGCAAATGTAATGGCATAGTAAAAGCTGTATGTATGAGAACCTTAGTGAAGTATTATTCAAGTGTAACTGCAAAGTAAAATATATTGCATTTTCCTGATTGCAACTCATATCTTACGAAGTCTTCACGTCTTTTTTATCTTCGATATCTTTCTTCGAAGAATTATTCTTTGTATCTGCATATTATCTTCCATATGATTAAATTTCGGTTTTTAAAGATTTCGAATTGTTTATAACTAACGTTTCTCCAATTTCGTATCAAGTGTAACGGTTGATGTCGCTTCACGGTTACCGGGTCCAATACGATCGGCTCTCAAAGTGTAACCGCTGAATGTCGCGAGCCATTTCTTTTTCCCTTTCCGGTTCAACACAATTCCTCCTCGCGATCACCGCATAAGCAGACTGGGCATTCCGGTACGTAGTAAAGGAAAAGCGACCACGGGCTTCTCCAACGAGCAGTAAACGCGTTAAGAGCCAGCACAAAGAAACAATACCGAGCGCGAACGTGGCCCCGTGTAGTTTCAAGGAAATTCCAGACGTGGTCACTTGACTCGAGGCATGCCCTTTATCTTTCTCTCTCTTGCCGCGCGACACGTACACAGTCCGCGTGCTCGCCACGAGCCTACGTCGCCGTTTCTCTTTCTCGGAGATCGATCGATAACGCCAGGAAGGGAGAAATTATTCAGTAGCCACCGACATTTTTGTGTGACATATACTTGCGAGAGGGGAAGGGAAAACGTCATCCATTGGGAATACGAAGACTTGCAAAGAGTTTCTTTTTCTACACGCTAACGACAGTGACTGTTACATCTACACTTCAGAATTTGAAGAAAACGGAACTCCGATGTCATTTTATTGAGCATCTGTTCCTTTATTTCATTATATTAAGTAACAGTCGTTCCTTCTCTTCAATGCACGGATTCAAGTGTAATTGTTGGTGTTCGACATGTTGCAGTAGATCAGTTTCGAAATACAGAGAAATCGGTTTGTAAATCTGATACGCGTAATATTCATTTAGTCCGGATAGGTTATTAGTATAATTACAGGGACATCGATAAAGGGTTGGCGCGTATAAATCTAGTCGAATTATTAGCAGATACGTACAATCCGCGCGCGGGGCGCACAGCTGGTCCCAGTGTAACGACGCGGCAATTATACCGATGATGTCCCTTATAACAAATAATACGCGCACCTTTGCAAATTACTGCTGACGAACCGGTCCGCTCATATTTATTATTACTTTATTTTCGATCGAAATTCGATTTCACATCCATAATAATCGACGAGCGTCGATTCATTAAATGTTCGGCATGCATTTTGGCGAAACCCGTCGAAATTTATTGGAGTCGATTCTAATTACAGCATAACTATGGAGTCGCATACCTAATGATTTTCGGTTAATTAGATTGGTCGCGATTCGTCGAAAAATCAGATTGGAAGGACCAAAATAAATTTCCCAATTTTGATAAGAGATCATTCGACCCTCGAGGCGTGGGATAGGTACTTCATCCGTCTTTGCGAATGATTTGTCCTGTCCTACGTGTCGACCTTGAAACCTCTTGTCCGCCTTAAGTCAGATCGATGATACCCATGATTCCGGCAAAAGGGTCCTCGAATGGGCAGTTCTTCACCGTGCGTGGCTCGAAGGAGAGAGCGAGGTCTGAAGGATCCCAGGATTTCTCTCGTCCTTATCGAGACCCTTCTTTTTCACCTTCCTCTCCTCTGTTTCTGTTTCTTTCCTTCTGCGGGTTCACCCTGCGAGAATTGGGGATTTGCGGTTTACCAGCGGCGTCGCGAGTGCCAGACGCAAAAAACAAATGAACGAGCCACGGAAGAGAGTCGAAGTGGGAGCAAGAGCGGAAGGGGTGGAAATCCAGATCTAGAAACTCGTGGCATCGCGCGTCCCTCTCTTTTTCCGCCAGACTTTCCTTCTTCATTTCTTTCCCAGCTCGCGAGCTCGCCCCCCCCGACGGCGCGGCGCGGTGGCTCGCTTCCCTGGAAGAAACACCTTTCTTCTATTTCTATTTCAACTTCAGGCCCTTTCCACGTCGCGATACCCTTCAGAGCCTCTGTTTCCGCAACTTATCGGCCGATATAAATTCGAAGCGAAAAGAAAACAGCGAATCGGCCGGGGTATTTTATAGGCGTTCGCCGCACACTCCGCTCGCGCTCAATAATTATTTTAATTTTATTCAGCTACTTTATCTGGCCGGGTAGACGTTTAAACGGGTTTCTGCGCCTTATTGTTCGCGATCGGTGTGCCTCCGATCGATCGTTCAACTGGAAGTAAAAATGGTTCAATGAATAGCCCGTTGTAATTCACAATGTTATCGACAAGTGCCAGAGAAAATTAATTTTCAGAATTACAAGTAGATTTATAAATGATAAAATAGATTGTTAATTAATATGTTTTACTAATTGACGCAATTTCGCATTGTCATTAATAAAGTAATCGTTGATAATAATGACACGTTAAATGTCATATCATATTGTAATTGGTTAACTAATACGAGATATTTATGATCAGACGCGCCGCAAGTAGAATAGCAACGCGTATAATCAGACAGGCCGAGGAATGCATACTTTACACTCCGTCCGCGCAGTATATTTTATACTGTTACTGAAGTGCACGTTCTCGTGCGGCGAATGATTCCGAAACACGGGATAAAGTTGTGTATAATATAAAAAATGGGAAACAGTTATTGCCCCGCGCGTATTTACACGCGAGATCAGGTATCGCCGAGAGAAACGAGCGGCAGTCGTAACTCCGGCAGGAGTGGTTCATAAAAATGAAGGCACTCATAAAATCAACTGACTGCGACGGCGTCCGCGGAACGGGATCCGCTTGTGCTCGATTACCCGGGTCCCCTCTTACCGCCGGACAGACGGAACCAACGTCGATAAATAGAAACATTTTTTGTTCGCGCGCGTCGCGCCGGTCGCGGGTAGGGCTTTATGAAATCGAGCGGTTCCCTTAAGTCGATGCTTCGCGTGCCAGCTCCTGGCCCTGGCATGCCTCAAGATTATCGATTCGGCGACGCCGTTTGTTGGAATACAAACGACAGCCACTTAGTCTTTCACCTCTTACGTAATCCCTGGCCGTGCCTTTATTGGGTTATTACTTTGATTTGTCACTTCTTACATGGTTCCGCTTACGAAAACCGGAATACGTACCCGAGTCCTGCCAACTCTAGCTGCCCTAAATCCAACAGTTTTGCGCACTTTGGACTAAAAGCATACCGAATCATATTACGACCGTGACAACTTGCATTTTTAAAACTTTAGAGATCATTTGAACGTCCGGTCGGAAGTTCATGGTAAACTGTTAAAGAGGCTTGCATATTTGATATCCGTTGAATTCCTTAAATAACACGGTTTCCGTTTATGATCAATTCATTGGTTCCTCAGTATTCAGTCTCGGTGTTTCGGTTCACAGTTTCCCGCTTGATATGATTTATTCGGCATGTTGAAAAATTTTTCGTTCTCCGGTTAACCCAGAAAGCCGGCGGACCTTCCGCCAGACCGTGTCTACGGAATTGCTAATTTCTCAGAGTCGTCAGCCGGGTTTCAATTAAAAAGATAAAAAAAGACGCGTAGGCTGGAGCATATGATCATTAGCGAGCACGCATGTATCATTCATAACTCCGTGGAACGAGTGGGCGCGACAATTAGCCGGCTTCTGTGGCTTGGGCTCGCGCACGATCCCGCTACCCGGTTAACGAATCCCAGCACGTACGAAACGAGCAGATTTTAAGCTCCACGTGAGACGCTAACCGCGGCGATCTAATTATGCAATTTAAATTTGTATCAACGCGCGCGGGGCGTCGGAGAGCCACCGGCCGTGTGCATGTGTTAGCCAGACTCGTTCCGAAAGAAATAACGCGGTCGCGCAAGCTGGTTAGTTTCAGGTTATCTCTTCCACTTTTTTCTCTCTCTCTCTCTCACCCCTTTTTGTTCGCGTCTTTTTCGCGAAGTTTGGAGCGCGAAATTGGTAAGCTGCCGGACGGGACGCGTTGCCCGTTTGCGAACGAAATAATTGCGGGACGTGTGACATTGCTTAACGATTCGAGACTTACTATTGCGAAACTACACTTCTGCTGCGTAGATTAAAATGAAACTCCGGGCATGAAGAAGGGATTTTTTCAAAATTTTCTATAGTACAATAATAATACTCGGTAGTAGTAGATGTACAGCAAGTAAAAGATATAAGAGACAATTTGTATCAATAAAATTGATTGGCATGAAACAAGAAATTGGTATCTTTCTTCCCTAAAGTCTATTTTAACAATAGGAATGCTGCTGCAATTACAATCAAGCTCTCGTGGATTGAGTAAATTTCCGTGATATTTTACTAGATAACTTGTCTGTTTCGAAACTCAATTTTTCCTTAGTAGTACGTAAACGGTTAGAAGTAGTTTATCGAAATGACGGAAAAGGGGGTGGGCGGAAGGGACGAGAGCGGAAACGAGGGAAAGAAAGGGATAGAGGGAGAGAGGCGGGAGGGCATAAGCGGCACACTGAAGCTGGCAACGCTTGTTGTACGCGGATGAAACGTGCAGATCCCCTGGCACAGTTCCGGCTTACACGTTTGACAGCTGAGGAAATTATATTTCTCAACTGCCATTTAAGTTTGCGCGTCGCTTCGTTCATCAGGCCGAATAGGCAACCGGCATCATCCCTCTGGTGGGTCGGCCCTCCTTCTTCCTCTTTCCGTTTCGCAGCGGAGAGGCGGTGTCCTTTCCATTCGTATTCCCCGGCACTACCCGGTTCCCGTTATCCTCCTCAGATCCCCGGCAATCCAACTTCGTGGCATAATCCCTTGATGGTAACGCGATCCAGATCTCCGGCCCGCGCGAAATCCTTGCTGACGTCTCGTTCGGCCACGTTGTTACTGACAATCGTATAATATATCGTGATATTACTTCGTCAAAAGGGATGATATGCCTTCCGGGCCGCTGGTCCCTATTCGGGTTACTTGAGGAGGAACTTGATTACGGCCTTAATGAATTGCCTTTCGCCTAACTGGGAATTCTCCGCTACCGCGATGGAATTCCATCTTCAATTTTGAACCCAACGCTTCGAGCAACTGCATTAAATATAAGTACTGCTAAATAATTCACTATAAAAAAGTGAGCAATATTTTCAACTCATTGAAAAATCATTTTCTTACGATGTACGCACGTATATCACGCAATTGAGAAGAAAATGTTTCAAATAAAAATGCATCAATGCTCGATCTTTACGTTTCTTTTTAATTCCTGTCTTGTTTCATGACACCGGGAGTATTTTTACGCTTTCCCGTTAAAGATAACGTTTGATGCCGTCGGACATGATCGAGAAACACAGCAACGCAGACGGTGACAGAGCCGAGTTGAAAGTCGATTGGAAACAGCAGCCGTAACCCTACCTTTTAAGCAGATGAAAGGAATCAGCAATGAAGATGTCGTCGAATTTAAGCGGTGCATTCGAATCCGCTCGCATCCGGCCGACGCCCGGGAAAGGATCGAATAAACGGTCGTGGAGCGAGTCGATGCTACGTGAAACGGGGTCGTCTAACGAACTAGGGAAAACTACCTCGTAAAAGCTCGCCATTTCCTGATTGTTCCGTGATCTTCGGGTTAAACTAACGATGACCGATCCGGAATTCAAGATCGCGGCGGTAAAGATTAAAGGGAACGACGCTGGAATAACTTATTTTCGGTAACCGTGCTAAAAGCAGTCCACGGGTCACGTACTTTCCGGTCACAGCTACTAGAAATTTAAACCCGTCCCTCTCGGCTTTCTCGTTCCGAGACACCTCGTCGATCCGTACCAATCGATACCACTTGTCCTGTACCGTTAATTGCAACACGAAATCGTACTCTTGTTCCGTTTGAAAAACTGCGAAACCACGCGGCTATGTCTAAATGTGGATATCTCCGTCGAGGCAGTGACCAGGTATACATTTCTTGATTATCTCGTCGAAAGTTTCCAAGGTAGCGGCGCAGCGGGTAACCAGGTCGTTGCCATTTTTCCCCCTTTTCAGCGTAGTATTTTTCCTGAGCGGCGTGCTCGCGTGTCCTTGCCGGAGCCCCTCATATTTTCCGAATGAACATGACACGCTTGCTGTTGCCCGGGTGTAGTAACTCAGGTCGCTCGGCCGACCGCGGGACTGCCGTCGCCTGAAACCCGAATCGTCCTTGTACCACGTCGTACTGCTACCCTTGCTTGAGATTAACCGTGCACGAAAGTATCCCGGAGTCCGAGCCGGTCCCTCCCTTTCGCAAAGTACGGCCTAACGCTCCGGTCGTACGTGGGACGAGCCGCGTGTGCACTTGCTTCGCGCATATGTTACATGCTTAGCTTGCTGTCTATCTAGCCGGCTGTTCCGGAATTCTGCGTGGATCTATCAGCCAGGTGGTCCTAATGGTCATTTCACGGACGAACACGTATCCGCATCGTGTACAGGTCAGTTCAAAACCCTCGTCTTCGCCCGTGCGACCGCTGGCTCCGATTTCCCCCCAATCAGTGCGAAATTAACTGTCCCTCTGCTGGCGATGCAAACTCTCTCTCTCGGTCGCGCGATGTTACACCACTGCGAAACAGACATTCATATTAAATACGTACGCTGACCGAATGAAAGACCACAAGGACTCTCTCCAACGTCATTTTTTTAGAACTTTTCTAGTCTACGTGAACCAATATGGTTACGTTCCTTGCTTCTAAGCGGCTATGTATTTTCGTAGCAAATATTTTCTCAGATTATCGTCAGAATCGTCTTGATTGAACATTTGATCAGCATTGTATCAAGTATTTCATTGTATTAAAATCAGCGTAATGTAATGGTAATAATTTTCCTGAGAATTTATTTATTTAATAGGAAAAGGTNCTTCGTGCAAGGGTCAGAACTTTTGATCAGCATTGTATCAAATCAAGTATTTCATTATATTAAAATCAGCGTAATGTAATGGTAATAATTTTCCTGAGAATTTATTTATTTTACAGAAAAAGGTTTTTTCTCTAATAGAATCTACAGCCGTTTCCAGTTATTTCCGATCGTCCTTCAGATTTCCTTTGCAACCCTCGTGTCATCCTTCGTGCAAGGGTCAGAACTTACGAGCGTGAACGTACAACTTATGCCCGTTGCCCTTGCGTAGAATAAAACACAACGCCATATCTTCGCCCGGAACCTCGGGGAGCGATAAAAAGACACTGCCTCGCCGTGGCTACGCTTCGAAATTTATGGGAGCCGCACACCCCGACGGCCTTCTCCCTGTGAATGTGGGCGCGCGCGCGTGTCTAACGGTTTATGAATCTCACTCTCGATCACGGGTCTCGATCGCTTCTCGCGAAGGACGCGCGGCACTCTGTCTGCCCGGAATGGCCATGTTCGGTGTTTAATGCGCTACGTGCGCGGCCGTATTAGGGCCGTATTTTCGTTAGCCATTACGTTTTACGGGCCGTTATGTCGTACGGCACGCAGTGTTCGAGCCTCGCGCGAAAGGGGTTGTCTGGTCGTTAGTCCTTGGATGTGAAGGGAACGAGAGCTTAGCGGTTTCTCTGTTAACGCGTCCCTCGCGTGGAGTTTTCTCCGCCGAGAAACTACCCTTATTTCGTTTTGTTCCGCCGCGAGGTGTCCCCTCCCATCGACCGGTTGTAATTGCGCTTCCGCGTAAGAAGGAACTGGCAATTTTTGGTGCGCCTCGGAAAAACGTGATTCGTTTTTATCTGATGAAACGTGCAAACTGTGCAGCGTAAACGTTGTTCTGAATTAAACGCGCGATGAATGGCCGCCCGGACAAACAACGCCGGATCGTGTCCGAATGCGAATCGTAATTAACAACGTGGCGAAGAGAGAGAAACAGAGAGAGAGAAGGAAAGAGAAAGAGAGTGAGGGAGAAAAAATGAAGGGAGCGGAGAGTGAAATGGAAGTGACGGGGTTAGAAGATCCGCTGGAATCGATCGATCCCCGTTCGGTCGTCCCTCTTTCCCAAGATCTCTCTTTTCCAGACCCGTCCCCGGGCCTTATTATTATACGGTGACGCGCGAATTTGCATTATTGAGTTTCACGAGCGTCGAAATTCTAACGGGTATCGATTATTCTTTAAAGCGGGCAACGTGCAGCTGTTTCCTTAGTAACCGGTAATTTCGTGGATCCTCGCCGGGCACGTATCGTTACCCCGTTTATCGAGAAATCACCAATTTCGCTCTGTCTCCGTGTAATTAATTTTCGATGCATATGCGCGACTGTATGTTTAATATCTGACCCCCTCCCCCATTTTTCTTGCTCCCCTTCCCCCCTCGGCTGCCCACGGGGCTCAAAGTGTTGCTTGTCGTCGCCGATATAAATTACTCCCGCCCGGGGATTATTCTTCTTCAATATTTATCGGGAAAAGTGTTTTAAGAACGCTTCGCGGATTTCCATGGAAATTGACGAACTCTGGTCTCGATATATGAATGCAAATTTTTAGTGATTCTATGAAATAAACTCTGACGCTTTTTTCATAGCTATTTGTTGTACCCTCTCGCTCGTGCTGTGCCTAAATTCAGATCAGATTATATTCAAAATCAGTTATTCGTACGACGGACTGTATTTTAATGTTACTCTCCGCATAAATTACGTCTAGTCAAACAACGACTTACTTTTTTAAGTACATATTCAAATTAGCGATCTATTATCTCTGAAATTTTACCCAAACGATCTGTTCCAATTATCATAATACAGACGCCGACACTCTAAAATCAAACCGACTTCTCGTTTCCAAATCCCCTTTTGCCACGGTAACGCACGTTCCATCGAAACTTGACAAATACCTACCTACTCCTCTCGCGGCATCTCCAGTTTTTCTCTATAAATCGCCCCCGACCACCTGCCTTTCATATCCTAAAGTCCTAAAGTGTCTCGAAAGAGACAAACGAGTGGGACCACGCCACGCCACGCCACGGCACGGCACGGCACGGCACGGCGACGGTGGCGGCATGCATCGAGTGTCCCAGTCAAGACCGTTGAAGAAAAACCCTCTCAAACCCTCTCGGCAGTGTGTAGCGTGCACACTGGCGGGCCGGGGCGTACTGAAATTTAAGCAAGCCGCACGAAACGGACGAAATTGAAGTGGCGCATGGAAATGGCGGAGACAGGCCGTGACAGAGACGCATACACACGGCGCGGCGGCGGCGTCGCGACGCTTCGCGTGAGCGTGCGAGCACCGGCGGCAGCGGTTCGAGCAGCGTTGCGGCCGATCGATCGGCGGCGTAACCGTCACCCGTAGTAGCACTACTTGGTACCGGCGATGAATGTATTTTATCAATTTTTACCGCGGCCCGGGCCAGCCCGGCATCCATCGTAGCGCCGAACGAATTTGCATGATTAATCATTCGACGTCGCGTGCTGGTACCGGTTGCTCCGATCGGTCGGTTAAACGAACGACGATGATGGCTTCGGCGGCGGCGTAGCCGGCTGCCGCATACCGGCCCTCTCGAGATGAGTCGACGTGCACGAAGAATTATTAACCGAACCGCGCGGCCACGTAACAGGGAATTTCCGTGGGATGAAGGGGACCCCGGATTGCCGCGAGATTAGTTTCGAATGCAACGCAGATCTGGATTGCGTAAGGCAACTTTAGAATGTTCTTCACAGAGTTTGGCGAGTGGGTAATTCCCCTTTTATGCATACCCGCTCTTTATGCGTTACGTAATAGATTATGGTTTTAAGATCGTCGAGGATAAAAGTGAATAATTTTCATTTCATCTGTGATTCACTGATCTCCCGACTTTTTTGTACAATTCATTTAATAAGAATTATTAGTTTCAAATGTTCGCCGGAATTTCAAGGAATCTTGTAATCGACTTGACTACTGGACCTACCGTCCTACTTTCCAGATTGCCAATGCAGATTTTATAATATAATCTTTGCTAATCGCTGAAGATTAAGATGGCGGGCTTCTCAACTGTGATTACTCGAATGCGTTAAATCGGTGATTATCTGCGTTTTGCCACGAGTCCGTTCTTTCTTCTCCGTTCGTTTATGCCACTTAACGTTACTCTTAGAGCCGACCAATAACAATGCGGCAGTTTCACTATCAACAATCTGCTTTTGTTCCCCGCGGTGCTCGAACAACAGTAGCTCAGGTACTCGGCGAAACGCTTTAGGACCTTGACAACTCGGAGTAGCAATTACTTGGCGGAGTTACTAAATGTGGGTTGAGTGAGCATTTAACCGCGAACTCATGACTAAGACAATTCTCTTGGTCTTTAGGGTGTGCTCAACGCCGATGCGGTTCGCTTCTTCAAAGAATGTCACGTGAGAAGGAAGAATTCCACTCTTAATGAAATCGTCGTCCAATTTAGTTTGCTCCGAAATGATACGATTCAATTTATCTGAAATACAAGATTCGAGTAAGATTACACGGGGACAGAGGAACTTTGATCTTTGAATAATAATACATTTTTCTGTATTATGCAAATGCGCGAGATGAAATGCGTAAAATATTCAAATTCGCGTGACGCTACCTCTATTTATTCACCGTGACACGAATACAGAGCACAGATTTTTAAAATTCAATCCTGCGAGTACGTTTCCTACGTCTCGGTCCGAAAGAAACGAGTCGTCCGAGCAGAGTGAACTCGCAAACACCGGAGTGGGGCAGGTAGCCTAAATATTTCCGGGAGGCGATCCTCTCATCATTTTTTAAATTATTCCATTTGCCGGGAGCTATCGCCGGCCAGCTATTCTCTTACTCGGACACAAAATGTTCTCGTTCCAGGCTGGTATTCGCAACCGCAAAGATTTGTGGTGCTTTCAAAAATGATAGTAACACAGAGGCCGTTAAACGGGCCATCGAATACGTATGTGTCGAGTCCCGCGTGTAAAGTGCCCGTTGAGGAACCAACTGCAAGCGTCAGTTCTAACGAGCCGAATTTTCACCGAGATCGTCAACTTAACGATCGTTGTTAAAGTGCCATAAACTGGCTCCCATCTTGCCTACGGTTCTAAAACTCGTGCTCCGGCGCGAATCGCATTACCTGCAAGGTGCTCCTCATAGAACGGGACTCGATGTATTCCCAATCTACACATCGCGTCTATGCGAAATGCGAATACACCCGTGCGGGAAGAAAATCAATTCGCTCGCTGGGTCAGATCCGAATCTTGTTTGCGGGATGAGTGGTATAATGGATTGGGTTATCTGGACGGGGTTTACGCTACCCTTTAGCCCTTGTGCCTATCCGATCCCGCGATATTTTTCCCGCTTTGCAATAACTTAATTGCATAAGGCGCAATCCGATTTTTATATTCGTTTCCAATATCCCGTTTTATTTTCGCGTATCGCGTACCAAAATCTTGGGATGATTGTATTTTTACAAACGAATAATTGAATTTTCCTAGGGGTGTTATTTTTTCCTCGGATATTGATAACAGATTATACGTTTACAAACTATTTTTAGTTTATCAAAGCATGGAATGGAAAAATATTCAATGACAGGATTGCGTAACTTGATCGACAAAAATACAACTGGTATACGAGGCGCGTTCTCACCGCGTATCGGGAAAAATCAAATAGATATTAAATTACCTATTGTTAGACAATATCGTTCCAGACCGAAATGAAAAAATACTGTATAAACACTCCCGAGCGCGATTCATCGCAATAATAAAAATTCCATGGAAACAAAAATGAAAGAAACTCGGGCGTGTTTCAGTGGGCTCCCACTTTAATGAAAAACGTGTGCGTGCGGCGGACGAGGCTTCGCGCGTACCTTTCTGCGTTTTATGGTTTATAAGTTGTGAGTTTGTCGTAAGCTTTCCTTTCCGGCAATCCGTACGGCTGTTTTTATCGCCGCCCGTAATATCGTGCCAGGCGGCAACTCGCGCTCCGTTTTCCCTCTCGCCTTTTTTTCCGCCGTTTCTTTTCGAACGCGGCGGCGGCGGCGGCGGTCAGGTAATTCCACTAAAGGATGTTTCCGTTACAGGAAGCTTACAAACCGAGCCCGATAACCGCGTATCCCGGTTATCGGCGTATTGGCGGTTCGAGGAGCGTTATAGCCAATCAGATATCAAAGCTACGTGAAATCGTCTTCAGCTCCGATGTCTGATCGACGTCGCGCCGTAAAAAATGCATCGGGCATTGGCAGAAAGGCCGGCGCACCGCTTCCCGGACGAGATTTTGATCGATATCGACGTTTTATGCCATTACGTTGATACGATTCGTACGTGACTCCGGTTTATTTTCGTCCACGCATGCCCTACTCCGATACGTTTCTCTTACCTCTCTGTCACGTTAACGGAGATTAATTTTCTCTCGCAGCGGAATCGGAAAGCAAATTATTTCCAAGCGATGCGCCCGCTGTTCCGGTTTCCGGCAATTTTTATAGAAAAATGTCGCCCGCGTCAGTTAGATTACTCCACGCTTCAATGGTTTTGTACACGGTGAAACAGGCTCACATACGCGGCCACGATGCACCGTGTACGCCACTGATTTTTATTGAAAATACGCTAAAAATGTCTTTTTTACAATCCTCTCCACTATCTGGTCGCTTGCAACNTTTTGATCGATATCGACGTTTTATGCCATTACGTTGATACGATTCGTACGTGACTCCGGTTTATTTTCGTCCACGCATGCCCTACTCCGATACGTTTCTCTTACCTCTCTGTCACGTTAACGGAGATTAATTTTCTCTCGCAGCGGAATCGGAAAGCAAATTATTTCCAAGCGATGCGCCCGCTGTTCCGGTTTCCGGCAATTTTTATAGAAAAATGTCGCCCGCGTCAGTTAGATTACTCCACGCTTCAATGGTTTTGTACACGGTGAAACAGGCTCGCATACGCGGCCACGATGTACCGTGTACGCCACTGATTGTTATTGAAAATACGCTAAAAATGTCTTTTTTACAGTCCTCTCCACTATCTGGTCGCTTGCAAGCACAGTCCACGTTGCCTGTTGTGAACCCAACGGATTGGATCTATACAGAAGCTAATAACGTGTTTCTCCTTCATTCTGGCGGACGCGAAGGGATGCGTTAGTTCGCCAGTCAACGCAGTTTTTGTTCATAGAGTTATACCACCAGTAACCGAAACGCGTTACGGTGAATATTGGGAAAAGAGAGAAAGCGCGGAGGGGAGAGAGCGGTCAAACGTCGATCGAGCGTGGAAAACGCATTGACGCACGATAAAAGCCGCGAAACATTTGAAAGTGCGATGCACTAAAAGGTAAAACCGATATGCGTGTATTCCTGTGCCCATTGCCAGGCAGCTTTTACCGGTCCATCACGGGTGCAGGAGGCTGCATTGATCGCGTATCAACTCGCACCATGACAGAGTGGTCGGGAACGTTTTGGAAATTGCCGGCTGCGTGCGGCGCAATTTGTTCTGGTGATCGGTGGGAGAAACGAAAACACTTAACTTTCTCCCCTGTCACGTGTAATTTCAATTTGATGGGTATTGCGTCCTAGCGAAAATTAGCAATCGGTATTTACCGCAAACAGTTGTCCCAATTCGAATGAAAGAGAACCGCGCGTGGACGATGAATTTAATTAAAGTCGCATAGGAATATTAATGACAACGTTATGGTTTCGATAAATTACTTGAGAAGACGGTTTAAAAGCGTAAAGAGAAATGATGGGAAAAAATGTCTGACATTAATACAAAGAATGACGTTCTGCGTCCCTATGTAATAATTACTTCAGCGAACTTTTTACCGAAGGTAGTAAAAGGAACTGTTAAGAACTATCAGGAGAAGGAATAAAATGGAAAAGTTGCACGGCTCGTTAAGGCTGAATTGCTCTTCCTTATGCTTTTCAAAATGCAAATAAGTTCCGGGACGGGAATAAGAGGAGAAATGAGATAGTCGATGTTATATCACGTGACATTTTTATTCGAACGTGTTTTTACCAAGTTTAAGTACATAGTTCCAAGCTTACTGTATTTGTGACCATCACGCATTCGATTTTTACGGTACGACCACGCGCCAGAGGCTGTACTAGCTTCTTTTACCCATGCGAAAAAAAATCGTCGATGCCTCTGACGGGCGGTTTCCCAACGAGAGGCTGACTTTCCCTTCTGACCGCGATGTTTCAGAGTTCAGGAGCTCGGTTCGACGAAATAATGCGGATTCCCACTCGTCAGAACGACGCGTATTGTTTTTCCGTGGAACGAAACGAAACGAAGCACGAGCATTAAATCGAATATCTTCCGGCCAGATTTCCCAGAGGGCCGACCCCTATACCTCGCCCGCCGCGAATCGATAAATTTCGAACATGTCCTCTCCAATTTGGTCTATCTCTCTAAACAAATACCACCTACGTATCCTCGAAACCCTAAATCAATTTCACGTATCACAGCAAAATGAAAATGAAAACGGCGGGACGGGATTCAGATCTGTATGGATACGGAGGTTTAGACGTTTTTTTAATCTTCCGCGTCGGTGCGGTTTGCGGGAACGTGTGTCAATAAAATTGATTTCCTAATTTAGGTACAGTTGCCAGACTATAAAAAAAAGAAATTTATACACGAGTGTTATAACAAATTTTTAAGACGTCGGCATTTACGAACAATGAAAATGAATGCGAATTACTGGAAAGTAAAAAGTAGCAGTCGAGGGAGTTCCGGCTAGCGAAGTTCTAAAAATTTTGTGTCAGCCAGAAGCATCGGTCGCTCTCCTGATCTCCGACTTGCGTCCGTATCGCGTCAGGGACTACGAAGCGTCGAAGGAAGCCGAACTTTCGACTTTATGCTCGTTCACGCCGCCCTTTCCGACGCCGCATCGCGCCGCGCCGACGACGGCTCGGAGGGAACACGGGAAGCGAGGAGAAGGGAGAGAGTTGACTGCAAGCGAGGGCGTAGTGTAACAGGTGGCGCATTCCCTCTCGCTCTCGTTCCACGCTTGACGACGTGCGATTTCACGCGGCACCGTCATTATTGACGCTCCCTCCGACAACGAACGGAACGTTCAGGCTGCCCCCCGCGTTTTCCACCCGTTCCGGCCGCTCTTAAAATCCTCTCCGGAGAAATTCTCTCGTCCGTACCTCTCGATCGAGGTCGCACGGCTCGCCTCCGCGATTTCTCCCCCGCAATAAAGCAAGCCTTCCTCCGTGAGGCGCGTGCACCAGCCGGAATAGAAATTGCATTTCCCTGACGCGGTGCCGAGCCCCGAAGAAAATTTCACGGATTTCGAACGTCGTTAACGGATCGAAAACGTAAGCCTGATGATCCATTCTAACGCGGTTCGCGGCATGTCTGGTTGATTGTTGAAGCGAGAGCGGTTGGAAATCATTGATGCTTCTTATTCCTCGCCGAATTATATAACAACTTTTAGAATAGATGAAAAAGAAGTACAGGTTCGAATTGAAAAAGTTTTTACCATCAAGCTATCGTATATTCACAATTGAAATTAATTAATTCTCAATTTAATTAATTTCACTCCGGAGTTTTATCCGAAGCGCCAGGTATTTTTAATTAATTCAAATTTAATTATCGTACAAAAATACAAATTGCAAATATTTCAAATGGAAGAAAAATTCAGTGACGCGCTTCGGTCTCCGCGAGTGTGAGTTATCTGTCGTTTTGACAAAACAATACAAAAAGCTGAACCAGAAATAAGCCCGTGCTCAACGGACAAAGGTAGAGAAGTAAGGGGATAGCGTCGCCATGAAAGGCAGGGATGGTTTGAAAGCGAGGGTATAGAGGCGAGATTCTGCACGGACACCTTCGCCACCTCGTAGTCAATTAGTATTCCGCGGCTGGCTGTGGCCTGTGGGGGACGAGAATCGGCGGTTCTTCCACTAACACGGCGTCGCCTCGCCGCACCGGACGTTGAAAACAGCCTGGAAACATAATTCCACGGCGTTCGCTGTTTACCAGAAACGGCAGACGCTGAAATATTCATGAAACAAACTGCCGTCGGATCGTCTTGTCTCGTCTCGTCTTCACCCGCGCTCGTCTCCGCTTCCTCTCTCATCCCTTTCATCTCGATGGTCCCTATTGTCTACCCTGTGTTACACGCGCTCATTCTCCCCGTCTTCCTTCGTTTCGACGGACATTTCCACGGCGCGGCGCCTCGTCGAGGTGAACATCTCGTTTGCTTCCAGAGAGACCACGCTGACTTAAAGAAAAAAATTTCTGACTCGCGCGATGAAGATCCCGCACGCAGACGTTAATAATAGATCACGCTACGTTCACTCATACCGGTTTACCTCCGCAACGGGGTGATTTCAGACTCTTAAAGTTCAAAGCGGTCGCTGAACGAGATTTCTGATAGAATAAATTAGTGGATCCTTCCTTTGACTTCTGACGAGGATTTTATTTAGAAAATTCAATCACCAGACGTGTCGTCATTTTACACCCCTATGCCACATCTGACCTCCACGTTCACACATTGATCGCTCGACGAGAAAACGATACACGTGACTAATTCCATGTAAACTTACTTCATAAAAAAAGTCGATGCTGTACTCGCTCGTGGCTTGCTATTCGTTGATCTACCTGGCTCTCGTAATTGGGAAGATTTTCGTACTGGGCTCTTACAAGGGTGTAGTATATGTAGAAAGGAGCGTTAATCTTTATACATATAGCTAAACTAGTTTTTCAATCACAACGCATCGGCTTCCAGCATTTATACCGTATATTTATATACAAAATTACATATATATCGGATATCGCTGCGAAATGAGTTCCACGTGTTGCATATGTATGTGTCCGTCTGTGAGGGCCTGTGTCCGAGTCATCTTTTACAGAAATCGACGTATACGTGTGTGTCTCTGTGTGTGTTCGTGTTTTCTTAAGCAATTAGAATTGATGCACTTGATATTTTCCACCACGTACCTTGCTATGTAGGAAACCTTCTAAACGTTACAATTTAAACGTATTTTTTTTTGTTTCTTTCTTTTATAATAAATCTAATGCTACGTGGTAGGATCGTGCCGTCCGAGCGGAATATACACGTTCGTCGGCGGCGTTTCTTCGATTTTTGGCAATCCCTCTCCTCGCGTCTGGCATCGCTTCCAGACCCTATCAGCTGCGACCGACCAAAATCGCGGTGGATCTTTCGTACAAAATTTGGCAGGAATCGGTCCTTGCTCTCCTGAGTGCCGCGACTCACCGCATGTCATTTCGTTCTGCGAATTCTACGTATATACGGATAATTAATGCAGACTTCTGCAACAGAAATTCTTCCTCGATTTTTCATGAAATTCAGATTAGGGAATCGACAAAAATTTTACGTATTTGTCAGTCAGCAAAGAAAATAGCAGTAGAACATTAAGTCCAGGTTTTTAGAAACTTCATACTCGAAGGAAATATCTATATCGTCATTAAAATGACATCTATGAGTGTGTCTGATCANAATTGATGCACTTGATATTTTCCACCACGTACCTTGCTATGTAGGAAACCTTCTAAACGTTACAATTTAAACGTATTTTTTTTTGTTTCTTTCTTTTATAATAAATCTAATGCTACGTGGTAGGATCGTGCCGTCCGAGCGGAATATACACGTTCGTCGGCGGCGTTTCTTCGATTTTTGGCAATCCCTCTCCTCGCGTCTGGCATCGCTTCCAGACCCTATCAGCTGCGACCGACCAAAATCGCGGTGGATCTTTCGTACAAAATTTGGCAGGAATCGGTCCTTGCTCTTCTGAGTGCCGCGACTCACCGCATGTCATTTCGTTCTGCGAATTCTATGTATATACGGATAATTAATGCAGACTTCTGCAACAGAAATTCTTCCTCGATTTTACATGAAATTCAGATTAGGGAATCGACAAAAATTTTACGTATTTGTCAGTCAGCAAAGAAAATAGCAGTAGAACATTAAGTCCAGATTTTTAGAAACTTCATACTCGAGGGAAATGTCTATATAGTCATTAAAATTAATGAGTATATAGACAATTTAGATTTAAATATTAAGAAGCATGGAATTCTGATGTGCTTCTAAAGCTCCACGGCTAACCATGCGATTCACTCGATCAACAGAAAGCCCCTAATAAGGGTGTGCACTGGCTCGACGATTAGGTGGTCTACGTAGCCCGGTAACGTCGGCATCGTTAACGCGTTCGTCTCGTTTACCTTCCTCTTACTTACGATGTCAAATAGTGGCACATCAAAGATGCGAGTCCCTGTGTACATCTGTCTTTACGCGCACACGTCTGTTTTATCTATAAGAGTGAATATGCTGACGCGGATTAGAAATGATAAGTGACACGTTGCTGCTCTCCTCTCGCTCCCTCGCGTCGTGCATTATACGAATTCTATTCGACACGAAGCGAGTCGCGAAAACGGTGCAAGTTAATTAAAACTTCCCGCGGGAAGGAATGTCGAGATAAGCGCGGATCGGAACTTTTGCGTTTCTTTTTATTCCTTCGAACCGAGCTTCCTGACTCGAGCCCTCGAGATGCTATAAATCGACGAGTTCGAAAGCAAGCCAGGTTTTTTTGTCGGGGCAATGCGTATCGTCTGGCGAGCAAGTGGGAAGAAAAAAACGAGAAACAAGTCTAGTTTCGGTAATTTCATGGTATCACGCGATCATGCATGCCGATTCCTTCGTTGTTCCTTCGCTACTGCTTTCAATTCGCCCAACTTCCAACCCCCCCGTCCGGCCGCGATGTTTTGAAAACTTTCCAGCAATGCTTTCTACTTCACTTCCTGGCGAAACGAGATTTATTCTTCCTGCGCGAGGAAAATTCCTGCTCGATTTCGTATGTATACCCTTCCCCGCTCCCCTCGCCCCATCTTAATGATGTCTCCCCGATGTGGCCTTGCCCCGTCGCCGAATTTTCATTCCTCGCCGCACGTCGCGTCCATTAATCCTCCCCGGCCACGAAGAAACCCAGAGACAGAGACTGTTCCGTGCCACTCGACATCGAAATTGCGCTAATTCCGATGATTTACGCGAGCAGGGAAAGCGGCCTGTCAGAAAAGACAGATACAAATACACAGGACCGTTCTAATTCGCGGCGGGCACGCGAGCACGCGTGCGTGTCCGCCGCTGGCATTCATGAACTTTCCTCCACCCGCCGCTTCCGACCTCTCTTCTTCTGTTTGTTTCCTGCCACCCCCCCTCGTTGTATTCTTCCTTAATTTATCTTCCAAATAACAACCGTTCCCTCTGACTTCCTCCGCCGCACGGCATAAGAAAAATCTCGACCACTCGATCCCCTTCTATCTTTTATTCGGCCAAATAGACCGCGAAAAATCGCACGGACCGGAAACCGTTTCTTGCTGCTCGTGAACCGGAGAAACGAGAGCGGTCACCGCTATAGATTCGTCCGTAGTATCCGCTTTGTAAATTTCAAGGAATTCCTTTCATCGGTATAGACCGCGACAAACCCTCCTCGAACAGTTCGCTCCGTGATACAAATGCGTTACGCGTGTACTTTAGAAAACCGGAATTGTTTTGACGCTCGAAGAATGACGTGCGACGATTCGCGGCGCGTCGTTTAGGTTAACGTGATCGCTCGCACGTGTCCCTTCATTAGCGCATACTCTGTTTGTTACAAAACGACAGTGTCCGAAGGATCCTATCCGATTTCGGTGGTGCGTTCTACGACGACACAGAGAGGAGCGTGAGCGGCTCGCAGTACAGAATCCCCGGTTTTCTGATCGACACATTCCGCGGACGCGAAGACGCTTCCGCGGCATCCGAGTAATCCTCCGTAGGATCGTTGCGCAGCCGAATGCCTCCGGTCGGACGTAGACACGCGCTGGATGTGGTGCTCGAGCGAATAGCTTTTGCTGGCGGCACTGCCACTGGCATCCGCGCCGTCGTCGCTGACGCTACCGCTACTGTTCCCATTGCCGTTGCCGTTGCCGTTGCCGTTGCCGCTGCTGTTGCTTCGCTCGTTGTTGGCCAGCGGGGAACAATGGGTCGCGACGGCTAGGTCGCCAGGTTCTGTAACACACAATGACACACAATGATGAACGATGCTGGCTGCTGCTGGCTGCTCTCCCGGCTCTCGTTAAAACGGTTAAAACGCCTAGTGCGTGAAACATGCGACCTCGGCCGGTCCCCCACGTCTCTTTGTTTCAACCTCTTTTTTTATTATATTTTTTTTCTACCGGTCGTTTTGTGTGCGTGCACGCGAGAGTGCTGTTTTTTTGGGGGATTCGCCCGTTCTCCGATCGTTCCCCGTCCCCTCCCCCCCCTCCTTCACGGTCCCGAGTCACCTTTCCGAGCATTGTTCGGAAATTAAAGGGACGGTTTTCACATGGGGCACCGAACAAAGAGAAATCGGCCTTTAATTTCGCGTAACAATGTTCGTTAACGAGACCGAGGCCGAACGATCGTCCGCGAACTATCGCCCAGCTTCCTTTAGTGCCCCTAATCCTTTCGTCGTTTGGGCGTAGGTAGAAAGTTGGAAAATTCATTCGCGAATGGTCGCGATATTGCAGTTTGATGGTAAAATATGGTAAGGCAAAAGGAAGTCCGCGATTCATTCGAATATCGATGAGGAGGGAATAAAGGATCCTTTTACTCGGTAACTGTATTCTTACGTAACGCAGTGTCGTGGCAAGGAACTATGATGACAGTATTGTCAGTCGAGTCAATTTGTTTAATCAGTCTGTCGTAAAAAGTTCAGGAAACGTGGATATAATTGAGTACCTTATATGTAACCCTTACGTAACTCCCATAATTCTCGCGGAGATATCTTACTTGTCTGAAGGAATACATATATATATTCGCTTCACAACAGTCTATGCTCTCCGGGACGATCATTACGGGAGAGCGAGGACGCGACAGGAATACCGTAGTAAAAATTCCGGCACCGCGTCGAAGGAGAAGGACGCGAGGACGGGAGGACGTGGAGGAACCGGGGAAAATGGAGAGATCGTGATACAGCCGACTCGTCGACTAATTTTACAGCGGCACGGCGCCGCGGTGCAAATGAAAAACGGACATCCTATAAATCCTCCATGGTCGCGTGGGTCCAGGGATACAGAAGATCTCTGTTGCCGATCGCAATTTGCACGATCCCCGATATTGCTGCCGGCTCGTTTCGCGTCGTGAGATATTAACGCCAGGCTACCGAACCTCTCTGCCAATCCCCCATCCCACTTTCCTCCTCCTCCTCCTCCTCCTCCTCCTCCTCCTCCTCCTGCTTCCTCTATCTATTCCGATACCTCCGCTCGCATCTCCGTTCCCCGTCTAACCCCTTCGGCGTGTATCGAGTAGGTCTCTGGTGTGCCCGAATTAGCCGTAGCAGACCGATCTTGCGGTAGGTCAAAGTTCTACCATGGACTGTACGCAATCAGCCGCTAATTGGGAAATGATTGGAACCACCTCCGCTGATGGTATCGTGCCTCCAACTATCCATGGCCGGCGCATAACACCATAGCTGATATAAATGCCCTCCCATAAATGCCGGAATCGACGTTAGCGCGCTAGCCGGGACTCTGAATTCACGACACGATCGAGGCGCCTCGCGCGCGTCGGGGAATTACGTTTTATTGCTCCATCCCTTCAGCGAAGCTTTCAATCCTTTCCCTTTGACGGAACAGAAGGATTCCCTTTTCCACTCCACTTCTCGCGCCCCGTTTTTTTCTCCATATTTCTCATCGGCCAAGCATGTAACTTCGTAAAAGATCAGA